>JAOSBN010000003.1:31740599-31773774 GCA_027563595.1 Erythroxylum suave
GGGGCATCTAAAACACCAAGAGCAAAACAAAATCCCCCATAGTTCATTACACTGTTTTCAAGTGAAAAAAGATACTCGAGCACGTTGATGTTCACCAAGTAAATAATCACTGCTTAAATTAGTCAACCCATTTGCGATTGTACTCTTTTTGTTGTATAGCAAGGAAGTACTTTCACCATGACAATCAATGTAGTAGATGATGTGAGAGAGAGTACGATCTTCTGAGGGCATTTTTTCCTTTGTCTTCCCTTCTTGTCCTCCCGCCCAATCACCTTTCCAATCTTGCTACTTGACTTGCACAGCTTCATCTTAGGACCTGTTTCCTTTTTTCTTTTCTAGCGCCTCTCCCTTGCCGATGTTGACATCCGGCCACCCTGTCAGCATAGAATTCCCACCTTTGCCCTCCCATGCTCCCCCTGCTCCGCTCACCCGCCTCACCCCCAACTCCCTGAACGTCACCTTCCCCCGCCCTGGTTGATCACTCTCTGGCCACCCTGAAGAAGAGCTAGAAACAAATCGTTGGCGACTACGTTGATAACCATCTCTCCTACCTGCCTCCTAAAGAACTCAATGGAAAACGCATTGTCTTCCCAGAGATTGACGTGCTAAAGGAAGGTGCCAGAAGCTGGGAGACAACGCTTGTGGGCTTCTTCTTTGATCACCGTCCCCCCTTCCCACTGATTCACCGATGGGCACATCAACAGTGGAAAGGTAAGGGACTTACTGATGTTCTACTTTCTGGCGACCACCTCATCTTATTCAAGTTTTTCTCCAAGACTGAAGCACATAAAACACTTGAGGAAGGACCCTGGCATGTTGGCCATCAACCTCTTTTTCTCCAGCAATGGCAACCAAGTCTCAACCTTGACACTATCAAGCTGCACCATATCCCTCTTTGGATCAACTTTCACAACGTACCCCTTGAATACTGGACAAACCCAGGGCCTTAACTCTCTTGCTAGCTATATTGGGAAGCTGATCTGCTTTAATGAAACCATAGCCATGAAGAAGCATATTGCCTATGCGCGAATCTGTGTGAATGCTGAGTTATCCCAAGAACTAACAAATGCAATTCCCATCATACGTCTGGATGAAGATCACACCCTTAGGAAGGATACAGTGGACATTAGTTACCACTAGAAACCGAAGTAGATGACTACGGGACAAATATGGCAAGTAACAGGGAGGGTTTTTCGAAAAGGGTCTTACCAGGAACCACTCCCTCCCGTGATTATCCCTGGGAGTTTGGTACCTGATAGCCACCTTGACACCACCCCAATGACGACTCATAGTTCTCCACCACCTTTAGCTGGCGATACGAATGTGTTACCCACCCTACAACCTCCAGTTGATGATAATAATGTGTTATCCACTCCTCAAACTCTTTTGCCTCCACCTGCTAACCAGCCTTGTTCCGTGGCTTTTGGTGAACCCGTGTGGATGCTACCCCAGCCTCTACCACACCTACCACCTTTAAGACAGTGGCGAGTAGATGCTCCTAGAGGAGTAAGAAAAAAACTTCCAGATGTACTCATTGATGTCCATCGTAGCATGGAATGTAAGAGGTTTAAACTGCCCAACAAAGCAAGCTGCTTTGAGGGATTTTGTCATGAGGATAAAGCCTCACATCCTTGGTCTTTTGGAAACCAAAATAAGGTTGGACAAGGTAGACAACCTGAAGCTCCTTGGCCCCCAATGGAAATTTATCTCCAACCATTCTCATCATTTTTTGGGTAGAATTATCATCTGTTATAATGCAGATATGGTCCACATAGACACCCTCCACACATCCGATTAGATGTTACACTTACGAGTGTGCTTTCTTCAGCAGCAGGTAGCCACTATCATCTCTTTCATTTATGCTAGTAACTATGGCTTTAAATGCAGAGCTCTATGGACTAATCTTCAACATCTTGGTCTTGGCATCACATCTCCTTGGTTGATCTGGGGTGATTTCAATAAGACAATGTATCACTCTGAGGCTCAAGGCAACTGTCGCCTTACTAATTTCTCTCCTGACCTCAAGGAGTGTGTCAATAAGCTTGGTGTTTCTAACCTCAAACAAATGGGTTATACCGTTTCATGGACAAACAAAAAATCATCTCGATGGTTCATTCAGAAAAAACTAACCCGAGCCCTTGTGAATGCTTCTTGGTTGCAACAATTTCCTGACAGCTTTGCTCACTTCTTTGAGCCATTGTTTTCGGGCCATACACCTATTGTCATCTCTAAGCTATTTTAGGCTGTCCCACAAAAGGCTCCCTTCTGTTTCAACAATTATCTAGCTTGTGATCCCAGATTTCTTAAGGTCTGTCGACGGGGGTCAATGGTGGAGGTTTGGGGGACTAAGCAATACTTATGTGTCCAAAAACTTAAGGGCATCAAATCCGAACTCAAAGCACTTCACTCTTCCTTATATCCAGATACGGCTCATGCCATCACTACTTCTCGCCAAGTGCGGATTTCTAGCCAACATAAATGTGATCCCTTCCCCTTGAATTTGGACTTTCGAGACCAAGAAAAACAGGCCTACTTAAACTACATGTCTGCGGTGTATGCCTACTCTTCACTTCTCAAACAACGAGCACGAGTTAATTGGCTGAAGGATGGTGACAGATGCTCCAAATATTTTTTCAACTCAGTCTTGGCCCGACATAATCAAAACCACATACATTATATCATCACGCCTGAGGGGAGACAAGTCCATGTCATAAAGGACATGCAAAATGCAGCAGTTTGATACTACTCTAATTTACTTGGCACTTCTAGCTAGGCTCACACCACTCCTGCAGAGCTATCTGGCATTATTACTACACGACTTTCCTTGGTTGATACTGCTTCCCTCACTAAAATGGTTAATGCTCAGGAGATTGAGGAGGTCTTACTTGCTATGGGAGGCAGCAAATCACCTGGTCTAGACGGTCTAAATGCATGCTTCTACCAGAAATCATGGTCGATCACTGGACCATTTATCAGGGACGCAGTTTATGAATTTTTCTCTAATGGCAGGCTCCTCAAAGAGATAAACAAATCTTTCCTTTTCCTCATTCCCAAAGGCTCTAGCCCTATCGATTTCAGTGACTATCAGCCGATTGCTTGCTCAAATGTCCTCTACAAAATTATATCGAAGATTCTTGCCAAGCGACTCAAGAACGTTCTTCCCTCTCTCATCAATGATACCCAAGGTTCTTTTATTAGTAATCGACAAATTGGGGATAACTTACTCATTGTTCAGGAGCTTTTGAAGGGATACTCTCGACAGCACTTCTCGCCGAATTGTGCTATAAAAATTGATTATCGGAAAGCTTTTGATCACATTAGCTAGAACTTCCTTTGGGCCTTGTTAGAAGCACATGGCTTCCCACCTCTCTTTATCTCTTGGCTGAAAGAATGCATCTCCAAGGCTAGTTTTTTAGTGCTTATTAATGGCTACCCCTCGGATTACTTCCAAGCAGTGAGAGGATTGAGGCAGGGTGACCCACTATCACCTTACCTATTTATTCTATGTATGGAAGCATTGAGCTCTCTTATTAAAAAAGCAGTCCTGGCCAACTCTAAATTCAGCTATCACTCCCGCACTAAGAAGGTTCAATTGACTCATCTCTCCTTTGTAGATGATCTTCTCCTCTTTTATGGGGCAAAGCTTGATTCTATTAATACACTCATGCATGCACTAAGGCAATTCTCCACTCTCTCAGGGATAGAGATCAACTTCCAAAAGAGTATGTTTCTTCTCTCTCGCAGTGCTCTCCACCTAGAAGGGGCTATCACTCAGGCAACTAGAATGAGGATGTAGGCCCCCCGATGCTATATTTGGGCTTACCCATCTCCACTAAAATATTACGGTTCTCAGAATGCCTTCCCCTTATTGAAAAAGTACAGAAACGTCTGAATTTTTGGGTTAATAGATTTCTCTCCTATGCGGGAAAACTTCAACTTATCAGGTCCATTCTCATCTCCCTCCACATATATTGGTGCTCCCATATTTTTCTCTCCATAGGGGTTATTAAAATGATTGAGAGTCTCTTCCGCGATTTCTTGTGGAATCACGTGGATGGATCAAGAGGGATTGCAAAAGTTAAATGGTCTGACATATGTGTTCCAAAATTGGACGGAGGCTTAGGCCTCACGTCCCTCAAGCTAGCGAACCACTTCCTCATTCTTAAGCGCTTGTGGTGGATCCTCCAAGACACGCAATCCATTTGGCTTCGTTGGATTCATTCTTTCTTCCTCAAAGGTAAAAGTATATGGGAACTTAAAGTAATCCCCTCTCACTCCTATTTCCTGAACCAACTAATTCTCCTTAAGGACTCCATTAAACTCAACATCTCCTGCAAGATTGGAAATGGGGAGTTGATTTCATTTTGGTTTGATAATTGGTAATCTCCTCTCCTTCCCCTTCAATATGAGGCTGAACTTCTTTATAAGGGGTAACCATTGGGAATTTCCTACCTACCTCCATTCCTTGACACCCTCCTACCCCCTTCAAACTATCCCGACACATACTTATAGAGGAATAGACCTCTCCATCAATTGACCACCAAATGCATCATGGCTTCTTTGCGAGTGCCACTACCCCGTGTCAATTGGAGTCATATTGTTTGGTTTTGGTGCCGTTGCTGGGGATTTCTTTATTGTGAGTCATTAGGTTAGACGGTGTTAAGTGTCTCAAATATAATTATTGCTTCGTTGTTTATTTGCATATTTTAGTTGTTTGTTTGATTGCTTTACTTCGGTGTGTTTTATTTTCAATTCATAGCTCTGTTATTATTTTCTTTTTATTTGTCTCATTTTGTTTATGCTCACTCATGGTCAAAGGCCCGAGAATTTGCTACTTGATACTAAAATTGAAAAAACTACTCGCAGGTTGCGTAAGGAAACCAAATTGGCTTGAAATAGTAACACAAAATAAGGGATTAGAGAAGAGCAGTTTGTAGAGATGAAACAACACGATGAGGGGCTAATGGCACGTCCTGAAGAGAGAAGGGAGTTAACTATGATGGATTTGACCATGGGGCACAACAATAGACCTATGCCTCCCATTATAAGGCCAACGATCATAGCTGCGAGTTTTTAGATTCCTCACAGCATTACTTCCATGGTGAGAGCATCTCAGTTTGGAGATTACCTTTGGAGGATCCGAACACCCATTTGGAGACCTTTCTGGATATTTTTGATCTGTTCAAGCAGAATGGAGTTTCGGATGATGCAGTGAGATTAAGGTTATTCCCATTTTCTATAAGGGATAAGGCCAGAGCATGGTTGGCCAGTTTGCAATCAGGATCGATTACTACATGGGATGAGATGATGAGATTATTTCTAGCTAAATTTTTCCCTCCTGCCAAGGTTGTAAAGATGAAGAATGAGATCACTTCCTTCGCCCAATATGAAAATGAAAGCCTATATGAAGCATGGGAGCGATTTCGAGATATGTTGACGTAGTGTCTGAGTCATGGGTTCTCCACATGGCAGCAAGTTAACACATTTTATACGGGAATGACTCCATTGACCAGGAGTACCATAGATGCTGTAGCAGGAGGTAGATTAATAAGAAAGATGCCAGATCAGGCTCATAGGTTGATCGATGAGATGGCCACCAGTAGTTTTCAGTATCATACAGAAAGGCATCCCAGATGACCTACGGGAGCTCGTGTAGTGGACAATACAATGGCTTTATCTGCTCAGATGGATGTTTTGACGAAGAAGTTGGATAATCTGATGCATAGTGTGAGAGGAGGAGCTAGTTCTTCATTCAGGAGTTATGCTATGTGCGAGCATTATGGTGGAGATTCCCATGCATCTTCTGAGTGTCAAGTTAGGAATCCTTTTGCTCAAGAGACCGAAGAGGCCCATTATATGGGAAATTATAACAGACAGAGACGGGATCTATATTCTAACACCTACAACCCAGGGTGGAGGAATCATCCAAACTTCTCTTGGTGGAACGATCAGATGGCACAACCACAGTCATCTAATAATGTTCAGAAGCAACCACCTTTAGGTTTTAAGGCTTCAAATCCTGTGCCACCTGAGAAATCCAATCTCGAAGAGCTACTCTCAAAGTATATTTCCACCTTCGAGGTTAGGATGCAGAATCAAGAATCTTCTATCAGAAACTTGGAGAATCAGATGAGCCAGATTGCAAGTTTGTTAAAGAAAAGACCTTTGGGTTCATTGCTTAGCACTACTGAGGCCAACCCGAGAGAACATATAAAGGCAATCTTATTGAGGAGTGGTAGACAGCTTGAGGAAGTAAAGGAGAAGCAGAAGGATAAAGAAGTGGAAAAGAGTGAAGAAAAAGAGAGTCAGGAGGGTAACAAGAAGGACAAGGAAGCATCAGTTGCGAAGGAGGATCACCCAAGGTTATTTGCATCACTCATCCGGTAAGACCTCGAATTCCTTATCCTCAAAGGTTGAAAGGTATGCAATTAGGTAAGCAGTTTGGTCATTTTCTTAAGATATTTAAAAAGTTACACATAAACATTCCTTTTATTGAGGCCATAGCACAGATGCCTTTATGCTAAATTTTTGAAAGAAATCTTGTCTAATAAGAGGAGGCTTGAGGAGTATGCCACGGTGAAGCTAAATGAGGAGTGTTTGGCCATATTATTGAAAAAGTTTCCGCTGAAACTTAAGGATCGAGGGAGTTTTACTATTCCTTGTGTTATTGGTGATTTACATATAGATAGGGCTTTAATGGATTTGGGTGTGAGCATTAACTTAATGCCTCTTTTTGTTTTCAGGAAGTTAGGATTGGCAGAGCCCAAACACAACTATTTCGCTTCAGCTGGCAGATAGGTCCATTACTTATCCGAGGGGAATCATTGAGGATGTATTGGTCAAGGTCGAGAAGTTCATCTTCCCGATGGATTTCTTAATCCTTGACATGGAGGAAGATATATACATCCTCATCATTCTTAGGAGACCTTTCATGGCCACTGCATGAACCATCATTAATCTGCAACGTGGAAAGCTCATCTTGAGACTTCAAGATGAAGAACTAGTATTTGATGTGTTCAATGCTATGAAGCATTCTTCTACTCTTGACTCTTGCCATTTTATTGACATTCATTCTTTTGGTGCTAATGATTCTTCTATTGTTTGTGCAAGTTTGCTGGAAGGGGAAGCACAAGGAATGATCAAAGAGTTAGGTGAAGAATTGTAAGAAGAGTTGGAGGATATTGGAGTTGAGTTGGAGCAGGCATATTGGACACATTATAGAGCATAAAAGCCTCCAACGTCCACCTAAACTAGTTCCAAAGCCCTCAATCGAAGAGCCTCCTTTTCTTGACCTTAAACCTCTCACGAATCATTTGAAGTATGTTTATCATAACCCATCTGAGCACTTACTAGTTATCATTTCTTCTTGTTTGTCAAGTGTCATAGAGGAGCAGCTGTTGAGGGTACTGCGGGACCATAAGAAGGCCATTGGATGGTCCATTACGGATATTAAAGGTATAAACCCTTCTTTTTGCACACACCGTATTTTCATGGAGGATGGAAGCAAGGCAATAGTGCAACCCCTGAGGAGACTTAACCCACACATGAAGGATGTAGTGAAAGATTAGGTGTAAAGCTTCTGGATGCAGGTATTATCTACCATATTTCTGATTTTGGTTGGGTTAGTCCTGTTCAGGTGGTGCTAAAGAAAGGAGGCACCACTGTGGTTGAAAATGAGAAAAATGAATTAATAGCCACTAGGAAGGTAACTGGGTGGAAAATGTGCATAGATTATAGGAAGTTGAATGATGCCACCAAGAAAGATCATTTTCATTTACCTTTCATCGATCAGATGATTGAGAAATTAGTTGGACATGACTTTTATTGTGCCTTAGATGGATATAGTGGATATTTTCAAATTTCGGTAGCCCTGGAAGATCAGGAGGAAACAATTTTTACACGTCCTTATGGTGTATATAGATGCATGCTATTTGGTTTATGCAATGCTCCAGCTACATTTCAAAGATGCATGATGGGTATTTTTTCTGACATGCTTGAATCTTGCATTGAAATTTTCATGGATGACTTCTCTGTGTTTGGTACTTCATTTGACACATGCTTGGATAACTTAAAGAAAGTCTTGATTAGGTGTGAAGAGACTCATTTAGTGTTTAATTGGAAAAAATGTCATTTCATGATACAAGAGCGCATTGTTTTAGGTCACAAGATTTCTAGCAAGGGTATAGAGGAAGACCCAGCCAAAATTGATGTCATTAAGAAACTTCCACCACCAAATAATGTTACATCCATTAGAAGTTTCTTAGATCATGCTGGTTTTTACCGTATGATCATTAAGGATTTTTCTAAGATTGCTAAACCTTTGACTGAGTTGCTTGAAAAAGATGTTGTATTTGCTTTTGACGATAAATGTTTGGCATCTTTTCAATTGTTAAAGGATATGCTTGTGACTGCGCCTATCCTTATATCTCCTAACTGGTCTCTTCCTTTTGAATTAATGTGTGATGCAAGTGATTATGCAGTGGGTGCTATTTTAGGCCAAAGACAAGGTAAGACCTTTCATCCCATTTTTTATGCAAGTAGGACACTAAGTGGGGCACAACGCCATTACACCACCACAAAGAAAGAGATGTTGGCGGTTGTGTTCACTTTTGAAAATTTTCATTTATATTTGGTTTTGTCTAAAGTGATTGTGTATACTGACCATGCAGCCTTGAAATACTTGATGACAAAACCCGATGCTAAACTAAGACTAATTTGTTAGGTTTTACTTTTGCAGGAGTTTGACATTGAGCTGAGGGATAAGAAAGGGGCCGAGAATTTTGTAGCTGATCACCAATCAAGCTTAGATGAAGTTTCCATGGAGAGTGCAACAATGAAGGACATTTAAAAGACTTTTCCTGATGAGCATCTGATGGTTATGAAAGTCACTCCTTAGTTTGCAAACTATGTAAACTACCTTGCTGGTAATATCTATCCCCTTGATTTTTCTTATGCTCAAAAGAAAAAAATTTTATTTGAGGTAAGACACTATCTTTGGGATGATCCTTTGCTTTACAAGATTTATGTGGATGGTATTATTAGGTGCTACATTCCTAAAGAGGAAATGTCCTCTGTGTTATATCATTGTCATTCTAGAGAGACTGGGGGACATTATGATGCATCAAGGACAGCTCATAAGAGTATGGTTTCTATTGGCCCACCTTATTTAAGGATGCATTTACATTTGTCAAATCTTGTGATAGGTGTCAAAGGGTCGGGAACATTAGTAGGAGACATGACATGCCATTGACTAACATTCTTGTTTGTGAGGTTTTTGATGTTTGGGGTATAGACTTCATGGGACCATTCCCTAAGTCTTTCTCCAATCAATATATATTGGTTGCTGTTGATTATGTTAGCAAGTGGGTGGAAGCAAAGGCATTGCCAACAGATGAGGCTAGAGTTGTTGTTAAGTTTTTAAAGAAGAATATTTTTACACGTTTTGACACACCTAGGGCTATCATTAGTGATGGGGGGTCGCATTTTTGCAACAAACTCTTTGATTCATTATTAGCTAAGTGTGGGGTGACCCATAAGTTTGCTACTCTATACCATCCCCAAACTAGTGGGCAAGTTGAAGTCTCAAACATGGAATTAAAGAAAATATTAGAGAAAATTGTTAATGCTTCTAGGCGGGACTGGTCTTTAAAGCTAGATGATGCACTTTAGGCATATAGGACTGCATTTAAGACACCCATAAGCATGTCACCGTTCAGGATAGTGTATGGCAAGTCATGTCATCTTCCAGTGAGTTAGAGCATCGTGCATACTAGGCTACCAAATTTCTTAACTTTGATTTGTCTTTTGCAGGTGCTAAGAGACTTATGCAACTTCATGAGCTTGAAGAGTTCCATTTGGATGCTTATAACAATTCGAAGTTGTATAAGGAGTGTGTGAAGAAGTGGGATGACAAGAAGATCTTCCATCGAGACTTTAAGGTAGGTGACCAGGTATTGATCTACAACTCTCGTCTTCGTCTTTTTTCAGGGAAACTTAAGTCAAAGTGGTATGGCCCATTCAAGGTGTTCCAAGTGCTTCCTTTTGGGGTCCTTGAGGTAAAACGAAAAAATGAAAACTCCTTTAAGGTAAATGGACAACAAGCTAAATTATATATGCCCAGGTTTGTGGATAATTCTGAGGAGCGATTGTCTCTTCATGACACTTCGCCTCCTTGATAGTAGTGCATGCTGTTTAGTAGGACTGTAGTTTTCTTTTTCTTCTTTTTTCGTTGTTTCCTTTGTGTTTCTTTCTAATTTAATGCATTTCTTGGAGTTGTTTTGAGTTTTCTTTAGGGTTTGCATGGTTGCTGACAAGGAGTTCTTGGCCGATTCTTTTTCAGGGAAGTTTCTTCTTCCTCTTTCCCTTCTTTATGTTTGATTGTTGATTACTTGAACATTAGGGATAATGTTCATATTAAGTGTGGGGGGATTGAGATTATATGCACGATGATGTTTATGATGTTGATGTTGATGTTGAGAGATACACACTTAAATGTTTGCGACTCTTTTAGTAGCTAACTTGGGTTGACCATATGATTCTATCAAAGTAGTTGGAAGGAGAATTGAGTTGTATGCATGAATTTGGATTAGGCATCTTGAGAGGATAGCGAACCATGTGGATTGATTGAAGTAGTTGATTGCATAAACTTAGTCAATAATTGATGTTTGAGTGAGGAGGCAATGTATGGAGTTTTGATGGATTTTCACTTAAGCACTTGTAAGGTCTTGAGCCATATAACTGTGCCTCATAGTCATTTATTTTCTTTGTTTTGTGTGATGCTTCTCCATGTAGATTACCTTCAGAACTTGCTTTGAACCTGTTTGATACTGCTAGTTGCATACCTTATGGATATGATAAAGGCCTTCTTTGTTTTTAACCTTTAGCTTAAATGACCCACCAAGTCATTTTTCCCTTGCTACCCCTTTGAGCCTTTAACCTTGTTTGTTTGTACATTAATCACATTGCATTGAAACCTGGAAACTTTTTAGCCTAACCCTTTCACAAGTTGAATGAAGTACTAAGTATTTGATGTCCTTGATTTAGGGACTTTTGTCTTATATGCTATTCTACGATATTTTAAAGATACATCTACTCAGTAGTTATTATCTTCTTTTATGTTTAGTGTTATGAAAAAAACAAAAAAAGAAAAAAGATCAAACAGTAGCATTGAATAGTGATGAGTAGTTGTAGTCCCGTGTTTCTTTTTACACATCTTAGAATTTCTTTTTGATTATCTAATGTTACTTAGTGCTTTGTGATTGCTTGTGAACAACCTTTTTCCCTTTTTTATCTTACCTTAACCTAAGTCCCATTACAACCTTTAATAAAAGTGCTTTTGATCCTTGATGGCAAGTACACTGTGGTTGAAAATGGGTGAATTTGCAAGCCTATGGTAGTGTAATTTCTTGGAGAAAGTTTTGAGTGAAACACAACCCTTATACACTTGAGTGACATGAGTGAATATCGCGAGGAAAGTCCATTTTAATTTTATGCTTGCTTTTGATCAAAGATATCTACCTTTGATTTTGTTTATATGCATTGATGAAAAGATTATGACATATGTATTAGCTTGGTAATTGAGTTTGCCGAAGTTTAAGGGATTGCAAGCACTTGATTTTCGTTGAAAATGAAGTGATAGAATATGTTGGTTGTGATCTAAGTAAGTTGCTTGAGGACAAGCAAAAATTCAAGTTTGGGGGTGTGGTTAATGGGCATTTTATATTGATTTTTGATACATAGTTTACTAAACTTTTGTCATTTAAAATTTAAATTGCACTCATTAAGAGTTATTTGTTTAATTTTAGGCACACATTATATTTGGAACCTTTAAAAGCTTGAAACAAGAAAAGCTTCTAAAAGGAAGCTTTACACGATAGCGTTTAAGGGAAGTCAGGACAGCGTTTAAGGGAAGTTGGCTTGGCTAAATTCAAAAGGCACAAAGCCCTAAAGAGAGGGCTAGTAGACATTATTTACGTGAACCAAAAGAGACATGAAATAGAGTGGACAAGAGAGGTTGGCGGCGGTAATCATCAGGGAAGGAACGTGCATGGTTAAGGAGAGAAAAATAGAGTGGGTTGCGAAAAGTGAATGAGAGTGTAGGGACCGCAAGGATTAATGGATTGAATAGATAGAAACAAGGAAAAAAACAAGTTGGCGGCAGGAGACAGTGAGTGTGCGTGAGAGGTTGGGAGCAGTAGCGTGAACAGTGGGGGTGGACCAAAAACCCCACTTAAATTATCACATCAACGGCAAAGAGAGGAACGAAGAGGAGATGAACTGATAGGATTCAATGGAGAGATTAAAAAAAATGAAGCAACTAGCGGCAGAGTGAAGAAAACGAAGGCAGTTAGGAGTGCGTGAATAAAGTGGAACCAATAATAACTATAGAAGATGTCGGCAGTGGAGAGTTTCTTGGACAGCAACAATCATCTTTCTTGAAGAGGATGTTTTTAATTTGTTTTATTCATTATTTAATTTAATTTTATATATCTTGACTATGATTTATGTTACATTAACGGATATGTGTAGGTAAGTTTTCTTTGGTTGAGGTTAGGATTGACATTGGATTGGCACAAATTTTGTGGTATTGTTTTATTTGCTTGATTGAATGTATATTTAGCCTAATTTAGATTGATCAACTAGATTAAGGCCTTAGATGATTGAATGTCATAACCATTGGGATTTGATTTGTCGAAAAATGGATCAAGCAATATACTTGAGACTAACACGTAGACCAACTGTAGAATCTTGTATGAGGATATCTAGAATTAATGAACTTAATTTTAGGCTTCTTGCATTGAATGTTTTCTTTTTATTCCGAATTATCTATGAACCAAGTAGGTAACTTGGATTTAAAAGAGAAAGGAATTCCTATGAATATTAGGTTTAACTTGCTTAAGTGAAGTAACTCCTAAATCAATCCACCATTACAAGTTTAGTGCCTAATCTAATTGAAATTCGATACCTTAGCCAATTTATGTCATTTGATTAATTCTAGTCATTTTTAATTCATATTGTGCATCTTGCATATTGCCTTAATTCGCTTACTTTATTTCATTTTCAAATCAATCAATTTTTGATCATCTAAGTTATTTTGCATCGTTTAATTAAATTGTTTTGCGTGTTGGAATCCCTTGGGTACGATATCTGGTTCTTACCATTTTATATTACTTGTCGATGAGATACACTTGCCTCTAGTTAGTCTAGATAGAATTTAATTTATATTGCTTTGCTTAGACTGCAACATTTGGCACCCGCGTCTCCCTCCCAAAGTGTCCTTCCTCTTTTGGTTGACTGTGAGGAACCGTCTTAGCACAGCTGATTGGATCTCATTTATGGACATGCCCCCAATCTGCCCTCTCTGCTTTTTGCATCTGGAATTGCAAAATCATCTCTTCTTCTTGTGCCCCGTTGCTCAATAGATTTGGACACGTAGGTCCTATCTTTTTGTGGCTGGCAATTGTCCGACATGTCTCTTGATGGTGCACTTCACTACCTGACGTCAACTCCTTCCCTTCCAACTCCTTCGCAGGACACCTACACCATTGGCTTGGGGTTGACAATTCGAACCATCTGGCAAGAGCGCAATGCACGCAAATTTGAGGCCACCCGCCACTCCTGGGACCAATTTACGGCTACCATCACCAGAGGTATTCAGGAGCTCACTCTAATGTTAACTCACGCCCTCCTCAGATAAAAACCTTGCTTCGCAAGCTTACCACTACTACCTATTACCTATAGTTGTTGGAGCTTTGATCATTGATCTTTTGTGTGAATGGGTTCATCCCTAGACATTCTGTACATACTTATTTGCCTATTAATTCAATTTTCTTTCAAAAAAAAAGTTCAGAGGGGGCTAATAACCAATTAAACGCAAAAATCCAAAGTACTGGGCTTGCGGTTTTCGATAAAAGAAGAAGATGAACGGTCTAAGAGGCCATAAGAAGAAGACAAAGAACAGAGCAAGTTGGCAAAAGCCCATATTTATTAGAGCAAGGAAACCTTTGAATTGAATTCATTAACGAATTTGATTCAATTACATTAATGAGATTGAATTAAATTCAATTTACATTGTTTGGAACAAACCCAGTAATATTAGAATTGAATTCAATTACATTGTTTGGAATACAATAAAAATGAATTCAATTATTTCATGTGACATTTTTACCTTTGACTAAAAAATAATCTTATTAAATAATAAATAGTCACATTTACATAGAGCAAGTTATAAACATCAATTTCATTATAAGCGATATTGTAAAAAAAGTTTATTATTAAAATGAAAAGAAAAAATTGATTGCAAATGACATTAAGCTAGACCGAGCTATGAAGACAATAGAAAACTATTATAATTTAGAAGCTTAAAAATGTATGAACGAGGAAAAGGGAAAACCTGGATATGGTGGGAGGTGCTGACCTAGTGGAGAAGGTGTTGTTGTTCTGTTTCTTGGTGGGAGGGGTTGCTTGAGGTGGGGGCTGCTTAAGGGAAAGAGAAATATAGTAGGGTTCTTGCTTTTAGATGGGTATTATTAGAAGGATATTTTCAACATTCAAAAGAAGAATTGAACTCTCAATTTGTAATTCAATTCCTATGCTTTTTCAAGTGAATTCAATTTGTAACGAGTGATAGGTTTTAATTACGTTCATGAATTGAACCCATCTTCTTTTTCTATTTCCAAACATTGAATTCAATACTTCAATCAAATTCAATTCATACCATTATAAACACCTTGCTAATAAATATCGATGGAAAGAGTTGAGAGCAAGGTCGAAGAAGTAAAGCGCGAGGCAAGATCAAACTGAGGAGGAGGCATTGGCTTAGCTTAGGCGAGCGTGAAGCCGAGACGGTGGTTTTTTTAATTAAAACATTTTAACTTTGAAGCAGAGTAGAACTACCGTTAGTGGCATAGGTGATCGGATGCCCTTAAAAAGGCTTTCATACACAAGTTGCAAAACAAATACAATTTAACCTTAAAAAATAAAGAAATATTTTATGTAATTGTCAATTATTCAAAAAAATAAAAATCAGCGGGATGTGTTTCCTTTGAAAAGCAAAGGCCAATTAATTAGATTGGCTTCTTTTGTCTCATTCCGACATGTATGCTTACGTGTCTAAGATCTTAATACATTGTGGGTTGCAGATCCCAATCAGCTTCTTCTTTATTGAAAATTAGAAGGCAAAATATCACTAATGAGTGTCTAGTCTTTGTCTTTATTCACTAACACACTCCACCGTCGGGCACCGCCGCCGCCACCAACGCCGGAACCATACGTGACCCCAAAAACGCCAGAGAATGATTCCAGCGCAACAAAGTGTTCCATTATATAAAATGACACTATAGTGTATTGGGTAGGGGGTACGTACTTTAGAGTGATAAGGGGTGCGCATCTTATGCTTCTTTGTTTTTGTTAAACTCTTCTTTTGAGCCTTTTACTAGTTTGGCTTTGCTTAAATGACGATGTTAGCCGATTGATTGTTGCATGCAAAAGAGATAAAAACTCCATAACCCGTAAACAGAAAAAGGAAAAGATAAAGAAAAAGTCTTTCTTTTTCAGCTATTATTAGTTTATTTTTGTGACTATTGTTTCAGGTCATTGTTGGCTTTGGAGAAAGAAAAATGGAAGGTAGTAGTGGTGATGTTGATTCCATAAGCCAACTAGTTTGTATTAGAAAGTATGCTGTGACCTGCTTTAAACTAGGCTTCTTGCTCTAATAACTACTTCTTGAGAGTGATCTTTTGGTCTTAATTTATAGTACTCGATCTTTAAAAACTCTAGCTTGGCTTTGTTTCTCTCTATTTTCCTGATATTGGCTCTTTGGGACGTAATGCGTAGAGCAAAATTTATTACGCACCCAGAATCGTCCGTGAATGGATTAAAAATGAAGAAATGTGGAATACCTGATTTTGGTTCCATAAGAACTTTGAACGTCTTTTTGTGCTGCCAAACGTGCCCGAAATCTCCTGGTTCCTTTGTTGAGATTGATCACCGGCTCAAGATTTAGGCCTTTCTATAGTTTGCTTAACACACGAGCCCTCCTAACGGGTCAGAGCTCCGAATGCTCGTGAATTACTTAAGTTACTACAGGAGACCCACCAATATATATATAAGCTTCCATATCAGACTTCCCCATCACAAGGCCGATACGGTCCAGGTCCATATTGAAAAGGACCCATTTTCTACTCGAACTTCGACCCATTAATTTAGATCATTTATTGGGCCACCTTATTACCTTTGTTTAGATCAAATTGCGTTACTTAACTGGTAATTTATTGAAAAATAAAATCGCAATTAATAACTGTCCATTAATGAGGAAAAAGACAAAATTGCCCTTAGGGGCAAAAATGTCTTACAATCTCCCCCTTGGACAGGTATTAATCGTAGTTTGAATTTAGTTTAAAATAGTTTGAAAAACCTGGTTAAGTCACACTATTGTATTAGTCGACTAAATTTAAAATTTTAAAAACAAAACATTTGATCCAAAGGTAATGAAAGTCCAACATTCTGTCCCATAAGGCTTTTGATACCGGAAAGTATCAGATGCATGTGTCGTTTGTGACACAAATCCAATACAATCACAAATACCTAATACCTTACTAACATGAATGCGAAAATGGAGTGTGATAGACTACGATGATACCTTTATGAACTAATACGTATAATCTTCGTCTGTAGGTCTCGATTTCTCTAACTTTATGCTTAACTGCATCAAAGAAATCCTTTTTTCTCTCACTGAATGCTAATCAACATTAGAGAAAACCTTTATGGGATTTAAAACTTATATCCCCCTATGGCATGTGAAGCTGTAAGGATATATCTATATAAAATAAGCATGTGTCTAATGACATACGCTTAGGGTCAATCTTTATAAATGCCCAATGACCTTTAAAATGCTTAAGATCAACATAAATCTTAAGACTTTTATATGTATTATGACAATGTATGACTACATGCAGTACTGTGGATAAATTATGATCATCACGAATGAACAAACTATCATACCGTCTTAATACTTTACAACGTACAAATGTACATGGAGCAAATATAACGATCTTTCAACTAACAGTGTCTAAGGACTTTAAAACACCCATATATATACTTGTATTCCAATACAAGTGGGCAAAGTCTTATAGTTAAATAATCATTTTATAATTCCTTAATCTTTAATTGCTTCAAACTTTAGTGTCACCTTTTCGTGTCAACCACTTCATGATCAAGAATTTGATCTTAGAATGCTAAGACCTTGTGATATGCAATGTTGTTGTTAAACAACATAGAACCTTAATTATGACAGTACAACTGTATAGGTCTAGCTACTGAATCAACCACAGGCAAGTCAGAAATCAAATTTCTGACTTAAACAGCCTGTGAAGTAGCCCTACAGCATGTAATATGCATGCGTGGGTGAGGAAGTTATCCGTGTCTACTTGATACACTTCCACAACATTGTACCATCTGCAATTTTAAACTGTAATTTAAAGTGAACTTTCAATCATCCATTCATATAGCTAAACTTAAATTTAAATTCCCTACGAGGTTTAGTTATTGACTTTTCTATATGCCAATACATAATCCTTGATCTCTTTAATATCTTAAGACTCACTTGACTGAATTTCAATGGTCTACATCTGAGTTAACCAGGTACTGACCATACAGTCAAATTGTAAATGTAATGTCCTTCCTAGTATATAGCCGAGCATACATTAGGCTATCAATCATATTAGAGTATAGAATATTCCTTATAACCTCTCTTTTACTTAATGTATGCACGCTGTGAGAGGCATGATGAGTGTTAAGATCTGTCCTGGTGAATCCATATACTTAAGACAAAAGATGCTACACCAAGATCTTTATGTCAAAAGTTCTTGACCAAACGTTGCTTAAATTGATACAATATGGTCAAGTAATTTGACGTGAGCAATATATCATCCTTATGTAGTAATAAGACAATAACATTGCTCCCCCTGACCTGACAGTACAAGCATCTTTACACTTTATTTCTCATGAAGCTGAAAGAGGTCATAACCCCATTAGCTATAAGACATTACTTTCGGGAGGTTTGCTGTAAATCATATGTTGATCTGCATAATACACAAATCATGTCAGTTCCATCAGGATCTAGAGATCCTTCAAGTTGTACCATATAGACCATTTTATAAAGGTCTATATTCAGGAAAGCAGTTATAACAATCATCTGATGTAACTCTTTATCATCATAGGCTACGGCTGCCTTAATCACTCAAAATGTATCCATCTAGGATACGAGAGAAAAGTAACACTAAAGGTTAATATTTCTCCTCGAGTGAGCCATCAGGCAATATAGCGAGTCCATAAACCACTGAACCTTATCCTGAAATCCTTTAGGTCTTAAATTTTATTTATAATTAACAGGTTTGCTTTTTGTTACAAAATCAACTAACTCCCAGACCTTACTATGCTTCATGGATTGCATCCCATAGGTCATTGCAACCCACCACAATTCTGCATTGGTTTCAGAAACAACTTCTGTAGACGTAACTGGATTCTTAATATATCTAATATCAGAGTCTTGTTCACCTAATAGACTATGATATCAGATGGGACAACAGGTCATCTCAATCTAGTGGATCTTCATAACTGAATTAGGTCTTGTACTCTCAGGAAGCTCTGTGTAAATAGGTATGAGATCCTGTTCCTGTACAGGCACGGTACAAAAACCTAAATCCACCAAATCTAATTGTATGAGTGATGGATACATAATAACTATAGTATCCCGCCTGTTATCATCCTAAGGGCCAAAGGTCCCACCATCCTCATAGACATCATATTCCAGACACTAGGCTGTTAGTGCTTCCACTATTCTAATCCCTCCTTTTCTATAGTAAAATCTGTAGGTTTTATAGTGGTCAGGATATTTTACTAAATAACAATGATCGGAATAAGCATGCAGTTTTCTTTATAAGGTTCCACCTCGGTAGGGCAGTCTCATACACTAATATGTGTAAGATTGAATTTTCACACTTCTAGATAATTAGGTAGATTAGTCTTGTCTGCATTGACTTTTAAAGTCCTTGAAGGTGCAGTTATGCCTTTTGGCTATGCACCATTTTGCTTAAGACTATTTAGTATAGTGAATCAAGTTACTATCCCAATTGATTCTCTATATATCTGGCAAATGGACCTTTTCAAGTCCTGAAACACAATGTTTGCCATGATATTCTCCTCCACAGTCAAATCTGACTATCTTGATGGATTTTCCCTATTGGTTCTCAACCTTTAAACTTTAAATGACAACCCATAACTGTAATGGGAATAATCATCACTAATGTCAGAGTATTTTTAGAATTGCAAAATGCATTTGTATAAAGTCTTTTGATATCCTTATGTGTCATGCTCAACAAGTTAGAAGTGTAAGTTGACTTCAATATCCTTATCAGTCAACTTACCCCTGAAATAGTCAACACATGTTTCCAAAGTAACATAATCTAGAATTGAGAGAATGCTTTCTTGATCAATCTTTCAACCCTAGCTCTGGAAATGTGACTCAAACTTTTATGTCACAGCATGTATGACTTCTCATTCATTAGGTTCTTCATTACTTGTTCAGTAAGATACAAAGAAGTATATATCTAATTTGGGGTATGACACATTCTATACAAGCCATATAACAAGAAAGCTGTACTGTTATGTTTTGCATCAAATACAACTATAAAACAAAAGTGTTTAATACAAAACTTTAAGTTTCTTTGTCCAAAATTGATCCAAAGATCATATATATAACTCATGCACTTAAATTTGTCATATAGAACTTAAATGAACCTTATTACAAGATTTAGCACATGCATCCCCTTAGACATTACTTTCACTTCTTCATTACTGTTAACCACCAGTTCCTTCTTTTCTTTATTTGGCTTTATCTTGGATATGAACTCATGCACTGTGGAAGCACCTTGATCAGAAACTCCATTATACAGCCACTAAGTACTTAATGTGACTATTGCATTCAAATTCATAAATTGAGAAACCAAGGAGTTATCTGATAGTCACATTCTTTCCTTTTAGACCTTATATTGCTGGTCACTTCATGTCCTTTGGACCTTTATCAGCACTGATTGACCAACATTAGCATGTGGAGAAGATTCAGTCTTTCTACCTTCAATCTTAGTGTGTTTTATCTTTTTTTTCCATTTAATTGCTTCAATGACTGTGGGAGTAACAAATTTGAATTTCTCACCTCATCAACACAATGGAAAATCAAAGCAAACAAGTCTCATTCCCCATCCTGCACTGATATGTCATCACCAACTTACTTAATTCTGAAGGGAGTGCATTAGAGTCTGGTGAATTATAAAGACATCAGAAGGAGGAATGTGAAGGTCTACTGTAAACATAGATGATTCTTGATACGTTCTCCTTACTCCCCCTTTTCTCATATACCTTATAGAGAAGGGCTCTTTAATCAAGACACTTATCTCAATACTATATGAGACAGTGTATCTGTAGGAGACGTTTCCAAGAATTACTTTGCTATATTTGTGTTTGAAAGTTCACTAGGCAGATGATTAAGAATAGATCTCTTAATAGTCGTCAAACATATTCTGTCAGACCGATCCTGGGCTTCATAGGCTGCTATATGAGCTTTCAAGCTTATGGATGTAAATGAAGATAACCTATGTATGTGTATGGCCATACCTACCTTAATTAATTCATCTTTATATTGAAATCAGATAGAGTTTCAATAGTGACACTGATTTTATTGACTGAAAAGGTGACTCTTTAGTAATTTTGATTAAATCAGCACAAATGTAGGACAATAACGATGCCGAAAGCTATTAAACAGTATCTTTCCTGAAAATTCGATCACACATATTATGAAACACCTTTGGGTTGAATACATAATATATGCAATTAAATCTTCAAATATAAAGGCGATTATAGGACAAACCATCAACTCTTATGACACTACCACCTTTGGGTGAATAGAGCATTTGAGTAACAACTTTCTTCCATCATATGCCCTTATGCACATCTCAAAACGTTATGCAAGGCCAACACCTTTGGGTAGAATAGCCAAACATAAAATCATAGACATCCCCCAACATGCAAGTGAAACAATCCAAAATACTGACTTGAAAGGCCACTTTGGTGACTACATTCTCATCAATATCCCAGAAAGTCTACTAACACAAGGGATACAACCTTATGTCATCCTCACATTCCTTATGGGCATATGGTATGTGACAATGTAACTCTAATGAATGCAAAACCCGAATGCACAGTTTCATTGCCACACACTTGTGCTGAAGACATTTTTGAATTATCGTGCATTACCGGATATCGAACCTACGACCTGAGACACTAGAGTCTCAAGTATCTCATTTATGGGAAGTTCGTTGCATGAAAATTTACTAAATAATGGCTTAAGAATGTCTTTGTTCCTTTTCCGATTAAAGATTTTGCTATCTCGAACACTGAATATGAGACCTAAGACACGATATCATAAAGTGTCTCTCTCATGTGATGTTCGAGCCATGAAAATTTGCTCGAAATGGAATTCGAAACACTTTAATTCCTTTTCTAGAGTTAAACTTTAATTTATTACTAATGTAATAAATCCAGAAAAATGGGAAAAAACCACTTTATAAATTTCCCGATCCAGGAAACTGACCCAAAACACCCCTGGGCATCCTTACGGGAAATATAAAATTTTGTGTTTTTTTGGCATGTCCGTACAGCTGACGTTAGCTGCGCCACGTCATGCATGTGGCAATGACACACATGCGTTGCACTCACGTCACCCAGATGTGCACCACAAGAGTCTGCCGCGTGCCCACCACGCGCCACACACGCGCAGACGCGATTGTAGCAGTCCGCGCATGCATCGCATACCGCGCCATCCGACGGGACACGATTAGCGCATGCGGTGCCGCCTCCCCCCGCTACTGTAGCAGACCGACAATCTCCGTCGCCCCCGCGTGGCGAGGGTGATTTCCGGCAAGCTGGAGCTCTATTTTTTGCTCCGTTTGGCCTATTTTGACCCATTTTTCGTGGCAAATCACATTCAAACCACTTCTATGGGATTATTGGAGCCAAATAGCTAGAAAATCAACCACAACAGGAGAGAGAAGCTAGAGAGATGAAAACCAAAAATCTTCATTTTGGCCAATCCAGTCACGTAACTGCTCTGATACCCCATGTAACGTGTAGAGTAGACTTTATTATGCATCTAGGATCGTTCGTGAATGGATTAAAAATACAGAAATGCGGAATACCTGATTTTAGTTCCATAAGAACTTTAGACGCCTTTTTGTGCTGCCAAATGTGCCCGAAATCCTCTGGTTCCTTTGTTGAGATTGATCACCAGCTCGAGATTTAGGCCTTTTTGTAGTTTACTTAACACACGAGCGCTCCTAACGGGTCAAAGCTCTAAATGCTCGTGAATTACTTAAAGCTCTAAATGCTCGTGAATTACTTAAGTTACTTCAGGAGACCCACCTATATATATATAAGCTTCCATATCGGGCTTCCCCATCATAAGGTCGATACGGTCCAAGTCCACACTGAAAAAGACCCATTTTCTACTCGGACTTCGAACCATTAATTTAGATCACTTATTGGGCCACCTTATTACATTTGTTTAGATCAAATTACGTTACTTAACCGGTAATTTATTGAAAAACAAAATCACAATTAATAATTGTCCATTAATGAGGAAAAAGACAAAATTGCCCTTAGGGGCAAAAATGTCTTACATGGGAAAGTGAAGCGTGTGAACTTTTGGAGCCATATTTGCAGAGGATTCAATGAAGTTCTGTATGAGGTTAGTTGTAGAAGACTGATGACTCTTACCTCTATGTGTTGTTTGCTAGAGTGGTCGTGTTCTGGTGTGCAGCTTTTGAAGTAGTTAAAAATGGAAATTTACTTTTATTTTTAGATCTCCAAGTCTCTTGGGACTTTGGCGGATAGCTTGGTACACTATGATGGTACTCATTGTACCCATGACCCAGGAGTAACAGCAAAACCGTTAGAGGGTCGTTACAGACTTCGATAGGTTAAATAGGTGAAAGGTGGGCTTGCCTGGAGTAAGCTTCCCATGCCTTAGTGGACCAAATTCTGAGGGGCGAATGATTAATAGGTTTTTGGAGGTAAGTAATTAAAAATGTTTGGTTGGTTATGTATTATTACTGTATAAATAGATTTTGGATATCTCACAAATCATTCCTCTCCTATGTACGGGCATAAAGTAATCTTTAAAAGTGAGATATCAAAAAATTATTTATACAATAATAATACATAACCAACCAAGCATCTCTTGTCACGTCTCTGACACTTAATTCTCTTTATTCCAATTCAATATAATTAAATTTTAATTAATTAAAAAATAATTAATTATATATGTTCTCTTTTTTAGAAATGAAACATAATTAATTAAAATATATTAAAATTTGATGTAAAATAAAATTTTAATAAATTTTTATTTATTAATATATTTAACAAAGCAACCACTATCAATAGAAATGGTAATAATTCATTCCTTATATTTATAGCTGGTAAAAGAAAAAATTATTTATTTCTTTATACATTTAAAAAAAAGTTCTTGTTTTAAAAAATAAATAATTCATAGTTAAATTATTTTCTCTGATTTTTTCAATAATTAAAATTTGAAAAGTACATAATTTAAGACAATTTTATTTATTAAATATTTATTGATTTGGACAATTCATCTTTTATTCAAATTTCAATTAAAAAGGTAAAGCTTAACCACAAATTTAAGAACAATATCTTTTCAATAGCAATATATATATTTAATTTCAAAGTGTAACAAAAAGCAAGCATAATTATGACGTGAATTATAAGAATTCAAATGAAAAACTTCTAGTTTTTATAATTTAATTTAAATTAAGCCAAATATATATCTGACATCCATAAGGAGATTTCACGTTACATTCTTGAAAACATTTAGTTTGTCAAAATCTGAGAAACAAACTGCATAGATGGCCTAACATGTGGATCAACATGTGAGCAAGAGAATGCTATGTTTATGACAGATACCAATTTCTCTTTTATTTCTGGCAATAGAACTGAAAGTCGCTGATCCAGCACACCTTTTAATACCATCTTAACATTTCCTGGCACCAAAGATAATATATCACCAGGATGACTACCTTTGATTACTTCCAGTGCTAACACTCCAAAGCTGTGCACATCACACTTTTCAGTTATCTTGTTTGTGTAGGCTAACTCTGCAAGGACAATACAGAATGTGAACAAATAGAGCACTTTCAATTCCTAATGCGAGTAACCTCAAGAAAAGAAATGGTACCCTGTATTCTAATAACTAAAGACAACAATCAAGAGATATTACCTGGTGCAATGTATCCATATGTGCCTGCAAGACTGGTCTAGTTTGTAGAGTCTCAGTTAAGAAGCTTAGCTATGCCAAAATCAGACACGTGAGCTTCATAGTCCGAATCTAGCAGAATATTATTGGCTGATAGGTCTCGATGAACAATTGGTGGTATGCACTCATGATGCAGGTAATACAATGCACGGCTCACACCTTACATCACATTCAATCTTTTATCCCAATCCAAAACTCTAGTTGTTTCATTGTTTTCAAGAATCTTTACTAGACTACCCCTCTGTAGAAACTCATAAACTAAAAATGAATGTCGTGGATGTGAACAAAAACCGTGGAGCTTTACAATATTTCGGTGCTTGATTTCCGTTAATGCCCTTATCTCATTCTGAAAACTTTTTTCTCTTAAAATGTCACCAAGATCCAAAGAATGAAATTTCTTCACCGCAACAATGCTCCCTAGCGATAACTCCGCTTTGTAGACACTTGCTGTTCCACACTTTCCAACACAATACGTATCATCAAAATTGTTGGTTGCTTGTATGATTTCTTCATACATAGTTTTACCATTGATGACTGAAATCAAAACCAACTCTTGATGATTAGTGTCACTCCCTTTATCTGAGCTTTTGTTCGTTGTCTGACAAAAGTAGAATACGGAAACTAAAGCACATAAAAGAGAAGCTGCTCCAACAACGGGGAGGGCAATTTTAAGAATTTTTGTTGGTTTCCTTGATTTATGATCCTTTGAGGTTCCGCATAGTAGTAGATCGGTAACATTACCGCACAGTCCCATGTTGCCCTCCAATTCTGCTTCTTGAAAAGCTTTACTGTTTGGAATAGGATCAACAAGCTCGTTGTTTGAAAAGTCTACATATTGCAAGCCGTGAAGTTGCTTGAAACTTGCTGGGATTTTACCAATGAGGTTGTTGTGGGAAATATTTAGCAACTCAATGTCCTTTAAGTTCGATAGTTCCACAGGTATATATCCACAGAAATGGTTGTAACTAAGATCAAGCTTGGATAAGTGAACCAATATACCCAATTCAGCTGGAATCTTTCCATTAAACTGATTGTTGCTCAAATTCAAGAAATGCAATTTCTGAAAGTTTTCAATGTTCGGTGGAAGCAGTAGGTTTATTCTGTTTCTAGATAGGTCTAAATATTCGAGATTTATCAATGATCCAATCTCCATTGGTATAGCATCAGAAAGTTTGTTGTTGCTCAAAATCAATTTACCCAAAGAAGTCAAACGTCCCAACTCCTTGGGCATTGTTCCCTCTAATCCATTAGAAGAAAGATCAAGTGTTTGTAGTCTAGTCGCATTTCCAAGCTCAGGTGGTATCCTACCCGAAATGTTATTGTCTACAATTTTTAGGGTGCCTAATTAGCCACACTTTCCCCAATTAGAAGAAAGTTCACCGTGAAACTTGTTCCCACTCAAATCAATAAAATCCAAGGATGGATAATGATCAAAAACTTCAGATATGTTTCCGATGAATTGGTTCCCATCAAGACGGACTCTCACAAAACTTGTACAATCTCTCAAACTTCTTGGAATAGGACCATTCAATAGGTTGCTGCTAACCGATAAGTTTTGGAGAGATTTGCTTGCACAAATGCCTTCGGGCAATTGACCTGTGAGCTAATTTTTATCTAGTAACAATTTGCTCAACTTTGTAAGATTTGCTATCTCCTGGGGAATAGAACTTGAGAGTTTATTTTCATACAAAGAAAGTTTAGAAAGATTGCTCAATTTACCAATAGAAGCAGGAATAGTTCCCTCTAGTTGATTGGTGAAGAGAGCAAGATCAGAAAGAGAGTTCAAATGTCCTATTTCATCAAGAATTGAGCTATTTAGCTGATTCTCAGAAAGAAAAAGGGTCTGAAGATTAGTTAAGAGGCTTATTTCTCGTGGTATAGTCCCCGACAACTGATTCGTCGATAAATCAAGATAAATGAGCTTGGAAATCTGGCCAATTTCAGGTAGAATAATTCCATAGAGTTTATTTTCCCATAAGCAAAGTTTGGAAAGATTGCTCAATTTACCAATAGAAGCAGGAATAGTTCCCTTTAGTTGATTGGTGGAGAGATCAAGATTAGAAAGGGAGTTCAAGTGTCCTATTTCTTCAAGAATTGAGCCATTTAGTTGATTCTCAAAAAGAAAAAGGGTCTGAAGATTAGTTAAGAGGCTTATTTCTTGCGTATAGTCCCTGACAACTGATTCCTCCATAAAGAAAGAGAAGTGAGCTTGGAAAGTTGGCCAATTTCGGGTGGAATAATTCCAGAGATTTTATTTTCATATAAATAAAGCACAGAAAGATTGCTCAAATTACCAATGGAAACAAGAATAGTTCTCTCTAATTGATTGGTGTGGAGAGAAAGAATAGAAAGAGAGTTCAAGTGTCCTATTTCATCAGGAATTGAGCCATTTAGCTAATTCTTAAAAAAATGAAGGGTTTGAAGATTAGTTAAGAGGCTTATTTCTTGTGGTATAGTCCCTGACAATTGATTCCTCGATAAATCAAGATAAATAAGCTTAGAAAGTTGGCTAATTTCAGGTGGAATAATTCCAGAGAGTTTATTTTCATATAGACGAAGTATAGAAAGATTGCTCAATTCACCAATAGAAGCAGGAATAGTTCCCTCTAGTTGATTGGTGCAGAGAGCAAGATGAGAAAGAGAGTTCAAGTGTCTTATTTCATCAGGAATTGAGCCATTTAGCTGATTTTCAACAAGATGAAGGATCTGAAGATTAGTTAAGAGGCTTATTTCTCGTGGTATAGTCCCTGACAACTGATTCATCGATAAATCAAGATAAATGAGCTCGAAAAGCTGGCCAATTTTAGGTGGAATATTTCCATAGAGTTCATTGAATGAGAAGTCTAAGTAGGCAAGATTTGGAAAAGACGAGAATGAGAACTCCTAAAGCGTACCTTTCAAATCAGCATTTGTGAGATTTATTCCAACAATACTTCCTGCAAGATTGCAAGAAATTCCAAGCCAATTGCAGGGTCTTTTGCTAAGACTAGAATTGGAGAGATTTTGAGGAAGCACAGGCCATGAAGATAAGTTGGAGTGCAGTGTGTTTTTAAGACTAGTCTTCCATTTGAGCAGTGCAAATGCTTCTTCGGTAGAGTCAGAAGCGACAAAAACTATGTATTGTAAGATTAAAAGCAAAATGGAGATTAGATTCTTCAGATCTAACTTACCCATGAGTTTGTTTAAAGATAGTGGTTTTGAGGACTTAAAAGAGTGGAAAACTTATATAATCCCTTGCTTGAATTGATAGGCCTTAAAAGGGTGGTCGGCATGGTATCGTCAGTCAATCAAATTGGCAAACATGAAGACAGACATAGAAGTCCAAAATGGCATATATCGTGCAAAATGGGCTGAAGAACTGGACGCATTGTTGAATAAACTTAAATAGACTTGAAATTCGCACCTACACAGTGGACAGTTTTTGAGGTAACTTTAAATGTGAAGTTGAAGGGGCAAACGTAATCTATTTTTGAAGTGTGACCTATGCATTTGGGGTGCTTTTGAGTCTACTTTCTGATGGTTCAAGTCTCAGGACGTTTGGAGTTTTCTAGAAAGAGTTATGATGGTTTCAGTAATCAAGGGTCAGAATTTATGGTGCTGTTTAGTATTCTGTTTTGAGTTGTCTAGTTTTCTGTTTTGGTTTTAAATCTTGTACGAATTTTAAGAGTCAAAAGTAGTCTATAAATAGGTTTGTATTCAGTTGAAAGATATAAGAGAAGAAAAACAGAGAAAGGTTAAAGAGAAAATCTTGAAGAAACAAACATTATTCAGTTTCTTGTTTTCACGCATTTCAAAGATGTCGTTTGTGGGTCCCATTCGAGTTGTTATTCAAAAAATCATTAAATTTGTTGTGTATCGAGACTTTATCTTGAAAATATCTTTTACCATTGTTTTTACTCATTCGTTTCCTTGCGGAAGTATCTTTGAAGTTCGCGTGCTGTGAGATTCTTTGAACTCTCCGACAAAAGGGGATTAATAAATTAATTTAAAGTTGTTGAAATGAATTAGGGTTTGAAGTTGATAATTTAAAGTTGAGATAATAAAAAAATAACAAATTAATAGAAATTCTAAACTTACAAGACATTATCATACTGAAGTATTAATAGTGAGACTTGGTTCCTAACTGTTATTACATAATTTAAATTTAATATTAAATTAATATTACAAGTTAAGTGCATGAATTTTAAATATTCAATAAATAATTATATTGTAATTATGTTTTTGTTATAAAAGATTCAAAAATTATATTAAGTTACATAACTCTTCTAACTATCACTCCTTACATGTTTCATCAGCTACATCATTATCATCAAACAAATATTTTATTACATAGACTATTAAAAAGGCATGCCGCCCATATTTAGTCCTAACTGATAGAAAAACTATTTCCCAAATACGAGCACGTTCAATCTTTCCAATTCTGTTGATTATAAGACCAGTGATCAATACATAGCCAAAGACATACATAAGCTAATAGCCTCTTACACTATGCACATAAAAAAAAACAAATGAGATCTATTTTCTATATTCTGATTATAAGAACAAGAGTCATATCATCCACCACAACATTAAGATGTAGCAGTCTCCTCTTTGTAATCGATCTGTCTTGCAATAAAAGTCAGAAAATGAAAAGAGTGTTTGGGAATATTACAATTATTCCATGTCATTCTTACATACTTGGAAGTTTAACGGACTCTCCTTGCAGCCATTCATGACCCCCTTTATAGTATATGTGTCATCAGTATCAAGACCTCCTGTATATTCGAGTGAGGAAGATTGTCTGTGCCCAAACAATACTACCCATCTATTTTATTGTAATGAATAACTAAGATAACTTGGAAACAAGGTGGCATAGAATAGAGGGAATAAAAGATGTGTTCCGTATCAGAGAGCCTGTCAATATCTCATCAAATACTTTGTTTCAGTTATTTTGTTCTAAATCTGTTTCATTAAATCTCATCTATATATTTATGTGGGATCCATGTAAATGTGTGGATGAGATTTAATAAAATATGATAGAAAAACCATAGCCAAAATAGAGGATATGATCCCCTATTAACATGGCACCAGATCACCTGTGCCACTAATGCTGGTCCTATTTTGTGCCAAAATTAAAACGTCGACGGTTTAACTTGTTTTAATAAACCGGATGTCCAATGTCTTAGCTTATTTCGCTTGAGCCAAGCCGATTCCTTGTCTTTCTTTCATTTTGCCTCCTGCCATAACTATTTCCTTCCCCTGTTAATTCATGGAACATCTCCGTCCTAGATCGAGCTTTAGGATTCTTAAATAGACTTAGACTTCTATTTGCATCTTTCTTTTTGGTCTTGGTGAATTTTCCTTTAATGCAATCTACACATGTCCCCAAATCATTAAAGTCTAAAGAAGTTAAAATGTTATCTCTTATTAATCGCTCTACTCTTTCCCTAGAGATGTGACCTAAGTGTTTGTGTCACAATAACAAGGATTTCTCTTTTATCCCAGATCGCTTAGTAAAAGTAGTCTCAACATTGAATGATGTAGAAAAATTATCAGAAGCCAAAGACAGTTTATATAAACCATCCACTAAAAAATTAGATCCTATTATTGCAGAATTAAAAAAACAATTTTGTTTTTCCACCACCAAAAGAAAAGGAAAAACCAAGTTTATCTAAACAAGAAACTAAAATCAAATTCCTTATAAAGGAAGGTACATAAAAGGTATTCTTTAAAATAAGTTCATGCCCTGAATCTAAAACTAAGGTAACATCTCCAATGCACTATACTGCTACTTCAAGATCATTTCCTACCCTCAACTTGCTTTATTTCAGACTTGGCTTCTTCATGTTTGTGAACTCCTGTAAGAACACAGCAATATGGGTACCACCATCAAACCACCAAGAATCTATGGGGACATTAACTAGATTAGACTCAAAGCAGACAAAAGTAAAATGATTACCTCCAGATTTCTTCTTGTTTTCTAAGCAAGCCTTGACTTTATGACATTCCCCTCTATGGTGTCCCTTGACCTTACAGAAGACACACTAAAAACCTTTCTTGAAGGTAGCTTGCTTAGGACCTTTTTCATTGGTATTGCCAAATTTTTTGTAGTCCTTATTTTTATTATGAGCACTATAAGAGTATTTTTTGTGTTTCATATGACTCTTACAAGAATGAGGTTTAGCATGAATAGTCAGGAGGGCTAAATCACTCTTTTCTTTCCTAAGTTTCTCTTCCTCGGCCACACATTTGGTAATAAGGTCATTAACACTCCACTACTTCTCACCAATAGTATTATATGTTGCTTTGATTTGGGTAAATTCAATAGGGAGACAGTTTAAGGCATGGTGAATAATGAAATTTTCATTCAGGTTAATGGATTGGGCTTTCAATTTGGTTTGAAGGTGAACCATTCTCAGATTAAATTCCCTAATACCCCCGTTATGATCATACCTCATATCCATCAACTCTTTCATTAAATATCCAGACTTAGCATTATTGGATACTTGGTATCTATCTCCCATGGCAGTAAGAAAATCCTTAGTAGATGCTATGCCGGGCAAACCACTCAATAGTTGTTCAACAATGGTCCTCTTAATTGCAACCAAACTAAGTAAGTTAGATTTCTCCCACTTAGCCAAACTCTCTCTCTGTTCAGGTGTACTTCCTTCATCAAGTACGACAGGCATGTCTTCCTTTACTTCTGTATCAAGATTAGCTATTCCTAAGGAAAATTTTATGTCTTGCCTCCGTTTCTTGTAATTTGAGCAAGTTAAAATTTCTGCGGTCTCTTAACTATTATTCATAGTGAAGGAAACTGTGTAAGAGAAAACAAAATGCATTAATAACAATAATAAGGGCATAAAAATAATAGTGAGGCCCAATTAAGAATCATACATTCCCTTTTAGGCAGAATGTGCAACCAAAATCAGAACCTCAAAGAAAAGCTATGAAAAGGAGGGTACACTAATCTTAAAATTTCATCCCCTTTGGGGTGACAGATCCCCAAGACTATTGTAATCCTCAATAGCTCTATTTTAAATTAGGTCTCCAACTAAAACACACAACCACCTCCTTTGGACAGGCAATTATATGCATTAATCAGAAAATTTCCTAAAAAATTATAAAAAATTTCACAAACTACTATGATTTATCCCACTTTGGTGGTAATCACCCATAGTAATTCATGAAATTCTTTATACAGGAATCAAAATATATTGCCCAATACCATAATTTAGTTCAAAAAAAGATGTAGCAATAAAAGATACCTCAACTAATCATGTATCACATTAAATTGCATTCTAAAATAGGTTTTGTGCTTATACAATTGAATAAAGAAGCAAATATCACATGCAATTTAATAAATACATATAAAATACGATTGAGAGATTGTAACTACTATAAACATATCCAAAATAAGGTAATAACAATTTCCAGTGTATCATGTTAAATAAAAAAGCTATAAAATGCATAAAATATACTATGCAATGTAATATTTTTACAAAAAATGTTAAATGTGGCAGAAAAATTAAGAAAAATATATAGGAAAATCAGGCTCAAAAAATGGAACATAACAGAAAAAACAGAGTACAGAAACACATTTTGTAGGTCCCACACACTCCTGCATGCGTCACGAGTGAGAGTTAGCGTGTGCAGGATGTGTCTTCTTCTTCCTCTAGCAGGTTGGAGTAGCAAAAAATTAGGTCGTGGGTTAAAAAACGGGTCGCGATCAAAATCCTTGTATTTTGGTTCATTTTTCATGCTTAATCTATGAAAAAACTTGTTTAAATCTACTTTTAATGAAAAGAAGAGTAGAAATCGGTTTACAAAACTCGAAACTGGTTTTTTGAGAAACAGCCCCGAAAACTCAATTTTTTTTCAATTTAAATGCATATCATCATAGGAAAACATGAAGGACACGTGAATCAACAAAACAAGTAATATTTCATGTATATTTGGTAAAATTCAAATCGGGTTCAAGAACTAAGTTTGTGTTGTGAAATTCTTAGTGCACGGTGCATGAAAAATAAAAAATCATACATTAATAGACTCATGAGATTAGGATCTACAAAAGTCCTAAGATTTTATGGATCAATTTTACGAATTTGCATTAACACGAAAATTACAAATATGGTCATATAAAAGTGCAAATTATGATCCTAATTCTCAATCATTGACAATAATTATCAGATTCCTTATCACATAATTCCCTTGCTGTGATACCAAATATAAAAAGTGAAAATTATGAATCAATTATGTGATAGGGAACACAGATAATTACGCGTTGGAGACTTGATCATTAAATAGTGAGAGCACCGCGCAAGTGTTTGGTGATTACTAGGGCTTAGCTAAATTCTTAGTTTGTTATTAAAAAAATTTTCCATCTGTGATAGGGGAGAGAAAAAATAGGTAGTGCTGGATATAGGACACCCCGCCAATGAGATTGGCGGGATGGGAGGATGTGGCAACCACCCCGCCATTAGTAATGGCGGGGTGGTCCTAGGTGGCCAACCTGCCTATGTAGATGGCGGGGTGGCGTGGTCCACTCCGCCATTTCTGGCCACCCCGCCAGCTGCAGCGCCAGAGCCAGCCAATTCTGGCTGGCTCTGGTACCACCCCGCCATTATGAATGGCGGGGTGGTCTTTATTATGCCCTTTGGTCCCGAAGAGGTTCTTTGGTGCTTCTTCTCTCGTCTCTGCTTCTGCTTCTTCCAATTTCTTTTTTTCGGTGCTTCATCCTTGCTTGTGCTTCTTGATCTCTGCTTGTGCTTCTTCATCGTCTTCATAATTTGCAATTGTTTAATTTCAGAACAATGG
>JAOSBN010000003.1:31776401-31798803 GCA_027563595.1 Erythroxylum suave
TTATGTCTCCTTTGAATGTCATGCTCATCTAGGTACTTGTTTGTGAATTTCAGGCATCTACTTCATTGATTTTGGAAGTTTATGTTGGTGGATTGATTGGGTTTGTGTGAAGATGGTTTATGTTCTTGAACTGCATCGCTCAATTTCTATTTGTCTGTGAATTACATTGAGTTGGGTTATATGGCTTATGTGTTTTATGTTCTTTCTTTCTTTTTATGTGTCTTCCATTGCTATGTTTTGTAGTTAAGACTCAAATTTTAGTCAATTCTCTTAATCACTTTAGATTTATTGTGTTAAATTTTTTTGGCTAAACATACTGGTTAGATATATGTTGAATGTATCTATTTATTTTTATTTTGACATGTTTTTCTAAGTTGACATATTTACTTATTATCTTAGATTCAAAAGAACTAGTTAGATAATGTTCTAGATTGTGTAAAAATCTATCTTGTATAGATGTGGATTTGGTGAATACTTGTTGGGCTTAGCGTATATAGCATCAAAAAGGGATATTGCTGTAAATTCAATTGGAATTAAGTGACCTTCTAAAGAAAGATACAATGGTGTTGGTGCTGTGGGAGTTAAAAGGAATTGGACCTAAGGTTTTATGTGGTCGTGCGCAGTGTGGGGTTAACGGCTAGATTTTGCATATGGGTATGTGGCTCTTCCAGGGCAATATCGTCTCTTGTACAAATAGTCTATTTACTTGGTGAAGACTCATATGACAATTGCGTGGGTGTTGTGACTGGAAAGTATTGCCGCAATTTTCATTATGAATTAAAGTGATTTTCTGGAAATATACGAGGGAGTGTTTTTTTGGTTGAAGACTTTGGCATGAGTGCTTCGTGTGATGTACGTGATATCCATTTAATTTGTTGGAGGTTGAATTGAGAAAGATTTGTGGAGTGCCTTTTGGGCAGACTGCTTTTTCATTGTTATTGTGACGATTTTCAGATTTATTTCAGTGGAGTTTAACTTTTCGGGAAGTTGTTCATTTCTTTTTTCTTAAGTGTTTTCGTTTTTGTTTCTAGTTATTTTAATCACTTAGTTGTTTGTTAATTATTTTATTAATTGTCTTTCATTAAGAGCAGTAGAGAAAAATCCTCTAACAAGGTTAACACGAGTTGGTTGCGTTATTGAGTGTGAAAATCTTTCACTGGAAGTAAGGTTGAGATATAATGTCAACGGTTGAGTAGTGTCGTCTCAGTAAAGCCTTGAGTAAATCTATTGTATTTCGGTGAAAGTGATTAAGCTAGGTGAGGGCCCCGCATATGTAGACAAGGAATGCTGAACTGCTTTACCAAATTTCTAGTGTCATTTATTATTTCGTTTTTGATGGGTTTTGTTTTTGTTTGTGCCAGAGACTACCACGATAAAATCGGAAAGTTTGCAAAACTATTACCCCTACGTTTTTTCAATACTTGTGTTTATTTTAATTTCATACAATTTTCTTCTAATGGGATATATTGTTATCCCTGTGAATTAGTACTATTGTGTTTGTTGACTTACTTGCATTTGTTTTATTTGCATTAATTTATGCAATTTTTAGATTGGAATGCTAATTGAGATTTCTTAACTTAATTTTAATTTAATTTTTTTGTCATTGAATCAGTTTTAAGGAAAAATGTTAGATATATATATATATATACACATATTTATGTTAAATGATTATCTTGACGTAAGCCTTTATCTAACCACAGCACCTTTGCCGTTTGCTAACCTATCCACTTTATCTAATGCATTATATTTTTGTTTGAATAGCCCTCTAAATTGTTGCCCACTCTCTCTATGATTGGTAATAAAGTTAAGAGATGTAATTGGGCGTTTGAATGAACCTTGAGTACTAATTTGATCCTTGTTCTAATCATTGTGGTATTGTTGCCATTGTTCTGTCAAACTGTTCATTACAAGTTTCCTTCTTCCAATCCGTTATAATGATGTCATATCCATTACACAATTTTGGAACATATATAGTATATTAATTGATCAAACATAAGATGCTTAGAGATTTTGACAACAAAAATAACAATAGAAAGCAAGGAAATCCATTATCTTATGCTTAATTTAATTTGGACACAATTTTCCTAATTATGTTTGTCATTTTATATAGCATGATAATTACATTGAGATAATTGCAGTGACCAACTAAAGCTATGAACATGATGTCTTCAACTGATACTACATTAAATTAAAATGGTGGTTATAAGTTATGTTATTGTGGTTTGAAAGTCTCATTAAGAACTTCATGAACTGATAATATCCCAAGAAGGAGATTTTATGAATGTCCAAAATATCTTGTAAATTAATTTTTCAATAAGGTAAAATTATTAGTATATATGTTTAATAATTATCTTAGTAATTATTAAATTTCTTTTAGGTTAGAAGATGTGTTTTTTTAACTGGTACAATGACAAATTTAGTAAGAGAGTTATTGAAGTAATTTATAAATTAAAGAAAGAGGCCTAAACAACCACAATTGAATCATGTGCAACATTGGAAATTGAGGAGCAAATAAAGCTAATGAAAGAAAACATTATTTTGTTGATAAAAGAGAAAAATGAGTTGAAACTTATTTTAGTGATTATCGTAATAAGGATTTTTGTGCTTAATGTGGTGTTGTAATATGATTTGTTGTGGAAAAGTAAAACTAAATTGTAATATTATTTTTAAAACTTGAATTCTGATGAATGAAAAACACTTCGGTTAATTGTCATTTATCTTTATTATTTTGTTATTCATAAAGATGCTTTAATGGCAATTTAGACTCAAAAAATGTGTATAAGAGATAAAACATGCAGAAGAACATGATATTTAATTAATAGTTGTAATAATCATTGAGAAGTATATTTTGTAGTTTTATATCACAGTAATCAAAGCAGTAAAGAAGTAAATAATTACACCATAACATCTATCCATACATATACAGAAGTGATTGGATCTATATATCCATATACAAATAATCTATCTAGAAAGTACCACTAACACCCATCTATCCATCCATATACAAAAGTGATTGGATCTACCTATCGATATAAAATAATCGATTTAGAAAGTGCCACCAACACTCATCTATCCATCCATATACAAAAGTTCGAACAACACATAGATAACATTAATGTATAATCTAGAAATTAACCACATTGCTTCCCTCATTGCACTTGATTGGGAAGGTTGATCATGTACTAGTTGAGCCAATCATACTCTTCTCCTCATTGCTTAGGTTTGCAACTTTGGAAAGTGATGCTAGGTTATCCTTTGAAACATAGAACCCTTAGTTCAAAAGAAAGATTGAATGAATGCAGATCAACTTCTCCCTACTTCTATTTACTACTATATGAAGAGCTAGCAACCTGCAAACACATATATTGTTAACAATATTCATTTGCATTAGTTATTAACAATGTGATGAATGCATAAATACTCATAGTATTGCTCTATTGACTTAGTACGATAATATGTTCAACTGTATTCGAATCGAAAAGATGTGGAGAGACCTTAATTATGACCTAAAAATATGATATAAATATTAATGTGAGTTTGATATATGAAGCAATATATAATAATCAAAAAAAGATTTGATAATCAACGAATGTTTTATAACTATGAAGAACGCTGAGTAGGTTGAGTTGAGTCTTCATTCTTATATTTTCTAGTGTTGTATCTAAAATTGCGACATTTACTATATTATTATAATTGACCCTTTCGAGTCAATTTGTTTGGATTTTTCAACTTATTATGTTTATTTACTCCTCTCCTTCTAGTTGTTTTAGGTCTTCTTATCATGATACTTTTAGGTGGTGGGTTTATTATTTTTGCATCAATAATAGGCCAAAAAAAATTAAGACCCCTAATAAGTTACAACACATGGTCATACAATGCAACAAATTTAGATTTCTTACAGTAATTATCTCCAAATGCCTCTACCCTTTGTTTCAAACGGTGAACATCATTTATAGCATGTTTACAAGGATATCTATAAAAACTCCTATGCCCAAAAACTACAAGATTGTTATCTACCAATCTTTATAATGGTTCACCTATACTTGGCCTAATACTAGCACTTGGACTCTATAGTGGTTTACTAAGCTCTTCTCCGCTTGGATATTCATCATTATCAATAAAACTACCATAATTAGCTAAGTCAGTTGCAACTAGTTGGTGGTCATTAGGAATGTCAACTTGTATAAAACCCTTACCATGGTCCCTATCATGATTATTCAACTCTTTATTAACTCCTCCAATTCCTACACCAATTCCTTCACTAAATCCTTCACTAACTCCTTAACCAACGCCTTCACTAACTCCTTCACCTACTCCACTAACTTCCTTACCATGTTCATTATCAACATAACCCTAATATCACAACTTCCCTTTTAACCCTTGCTATCTCCCTCCTCTCCTCCAGTTATATAAAAGATCTCTAATGCAAAGATTGGGGTGCCTAATAAATGAGCTACATAACATCAATCATTTAGTCCATTTTTATAAGGTTAATGAGCCTGAGACAACTTTGACTTGATTTATTAATCTCAACGACTCATTAAATTTAAAACTTGGTATATTGTAATAGGCCTTGTGAACTTAAAGATATCATAAATTCTTCCCCATCTCACATATTTACCTATAGTTGATATAATCAAGGTTTATTTTATTATAAACACTTTTTTGCTAGTTAACATATTTTAACTCTACTTCTACTACAAATTTTTTTACCATAAAACAACCTTATACTACCAAATTACATTATTATACACCTATTCATAAGGGGATAGAAATATAGCCATGTCAAAAGAAAAATTCACTAGAAGATAGCCAAATCATTAACACCATAGCAAATTCTTTGCTAACTTATCAGGAGTGATAAGTTCTCTATCGACAAAGTATTTAAATTATCATCGTTAGAAAATTTAAAGTTAAAAAAGTAAATTAATTATTTGTTATCAACTTTTTTCCATGCCTCTAAAATTACACCCAAAAACAAACATGTTAAGTTATATACGAATGCAATAAACAAGTTCACGTTGAATGATTGAATAAACTTCTCATTATTGTCTATAAGTTAAAAAATGCCTATAATTGAACCTCTTATTCTAGAGATATTAGAAATTTTTTATGAGTATTACCTTAAAGATTGAATTCATAATTTTCTTTATATTGAAAAAATTATATAATTATAGTATTAAATACATTGAAAGTTCAAGAGTGAAGCATGTTCATAAGATAGGTAGGTTCAATTGAATGAGTTTTATAAGTCAAACTTCAAATTAATCAAGGCGATGAAATAAAAAGAAAACGAAAATCAAAATACAGTATAACTATTTATTATAATGTACTTCTTAAGTGTGTTTGTTCTTCAAATAACTCTGAATGAAAAGAATGTAATATGCAACATAGCAAGGTCTTAAATCCTATGTAATTTCTCTCAAACATCCAATATGCAACAAAATCTTGAATCCTGTATAAATAAAGCATAATTTGACCTAAGTTAAACGAGAACATAAAAGTAATATGGTTATCATTAACTTTGCAAATCATTGTTTCATATTTATATAGTTTGTTGTTGACTTAAACAAGGCATACAACCCTTTCATTAAAGGAAAAATCCCAATTCAACCTATTAAAGATTTGGACTAGAAAAAGTATTGTCCCACTACAACAGATGGGACTTTTGGCTACGTTTTTCTTTGGCTACGAATTAGAAAATATCGCTAAAAGACATCTATTGGTGAGGAATATAAAATTCATCACCTAAAGCACAATATTTTACAATGTTAAAGAAAATCACCGGTAAATGAATATATTTCATGACGATTAAATAAAATCATCGCAATAGGAGAAGTTTTTACCACAGTTACAGAATGTTGTCACGAATATAGCAGCCTTTAGCTACGAATATTGATATCGTCACAAGTGGTCATGGAAAATCAAGATATTTGGCAACGATTACACTGAATCGTCACAAATGGCAGCTATAATAGCAACGAGGAACATTTTTGTAGCCAATATATTGTCATTTTGGGACGATTATCTAAATCTTCACAGAAAGTTCTAATAAACAAATACATTTTGCAACGATTGTTAAGAAGCATCATAGAAGGAGCTACTTTTTACGACCCTTTTGAAAATTTTTCTCTAGTATGATAGCATTTGGTGAGGATTTTCTAAATCGTCTCTAGAGGTTGAGTATGATAAGTTTGGAGACAGAAGTTGCTTTTAAATAGTTTGATAATTTGTTAAGGAAAATTTTGATGAATTTTTGTATGTGATAGTATTCTTAAAATTAATAATATTTGGAAGGCAGTTTGTTAATGCTAAATGTACTTAATAATCATAGTTAAGGTTAATTATAATTAACATTTATATAATCCTATTTAAGCTATCGTTTGTTATCAAGTTATTTTCAATGATCTAAACGTATTGCTGAAAAAAAACATGGTAGGTAATTTAAATTTTGAAAAGTAAATATATTTTGGACATAGAAAGATAATCAGGTACCGATGGATGCTCTTCATCATCTGAGTCAATTGTTGTTGTCGAAGGTAGTGATTCATCAAATACCATATGTATCGATTCTTCTATCTTCTTTGTTTTTTTATTATATACTCTAAATCATTTACTAGCGGTACTGTAGCCCAAAAAGATAGCTTCATCTGATCTCACATTGAACTTTTCAAGGTTGTCTTTCCATTGTTTAGAACAAAACATTTGCAGCCAAATGCTCGAAAGTAAGCAACATTTGGTTTTCTTCATTTCCTCAACTTATAAGGGGTCTTTTTCAGAATAGGTCTTGTAAGAAATTTGTTAAGTACATAATATGTCGTGGGTACTGCTAATGCCCAGTATCCATGAGGTAGTCCGCTTTCACACAGTATGGCCCTGGCTATATTAACCAAAGTTCTATTCATTTTCTCTACAACTCCATTTTGCTGAAGCGTCCTTAAATAAGAGAAGTTGTGAGTTATACCATTGTTGTCACATAATTCTTCAAAATTTATGTTATCAAATTCTCCCCCATGATTGCTCTAAATTGCAGTGATGCATTATTCTTTTTCTATTTGAATTTTTCTATCATGTGTCTCGAACAACCACTACCAACTATCCATTGATTCTTCGTTGTCTCTGTTTTGAAACATATCTGCAGAAAGCATTATCTCATTTTAGGTACCTAAATTTTTCTGGGTAGTTAATAGTTTGAACTTTTGGTCTTCAAACATACATCTGAGATAATTTCTTTTTACAAAAATTACAAGAATGACTAATGTGACATGTTTACCACAGTAATCATACAAAACAGATGAATGATAGTTATTATGATTTTTGCCACTTAGCAGGTTCTTGCTGTCTTAGCTATCGCTGCTACTGGATTTAATAAAAAAATTTGTATAGAATAATATTGTTATTTTCATTGTATCCTATTCTGGCCTTACCAAAAATGCGTTTACTACTACTAAGCAATGCATCAATATTCTTCCTTCTATCAACGAAAATTTCCAAATCTTTTTGTAAAGATAAGAACTTTCCAACACTTTTCTCCTTTTCAAGTTCTAAGGCGGTGACTTTTTCTTCTAACTATCTTACCTTATCAAAATTATTTTTCAGCAGCTTATTTTCCAACTTAGCTACTCTTTCTTCTAGAATGTCCTTTTCAGAAACCTTTTGCTTATAGTCAACCTCAAGAGACATACTCCCGGTTGCCGAATTCTCATTTGCAAATTCCAATGATTTAATCTTACTTTTTAAAGATGCATCATTGCTCTTGGACTTCTCAACTTTTTTGAAATACTTCATTGTCAACCTTTTGTACTGGTCATACAATTCATGATATGCATTTTTCAATCCATCAACTTCAATATCAGAGTCATAATGATATATCTCATCTTCTCCTGGTTCAGTCGTGAAGCAAATATTGTTAACTTCTTCTAGCTTTTCTTCTTCAAAGTTTTCATAATCCTCATCTGACCAGGCTTCAGTCATCACTTGCTTTCTAGATTTTCTATTTTCTGACTTTTCCTTTTGAAAAAGAGGTCATTCTAGTCTTGTGTGTCTAGGCTTTTTGCAGTGATAGAATATGATTTTGATTGTTTTGTGTATTGCTATTGTTGCTGCTGCCTTTTGATATAAACCTATTGTTTCCTTGTCTTTTGTTCATCAGCTTCTTTTTATAAAAACGGACATATTTTCTAGCAATAAATTTGAACTCCTCATCTCCATCTATTTGCAACTCAGTGTCACTTTCATCACCATTTGATTAGTTAGTTGCTTTTAGTGCCATTCCTTTTTTGTAGGAGAATCCTTCATCTCACCTAAGCTCGGTTTCATGGATTATTAGATTTTTTCGTAGCCAATCGAGTGAAATAGGTCTAGATCCTTTGTCGTTTCTAGAGTTGTCACCTTAGGTCTCCATTCCTTTGGTAGTGACCTCAGAATCTTCATTATGAGCTCGTCATTAGGTTATATCTTTCCTAAGTTCTTTAAGGCTGTGATGATGTTATTGAAGCGTCTGAAGAATTTGTTTATGGTCTCTCCCTGTTTCATGTCAATAGTTTCGGATTAACGCACTAAAGGACTTATTCTATGTTTTTTTACCTCATTCGTTCCTTCAAACGTGACTTGTAGTTTGTCCCACATTTCTTTTGTTGTAAAGCAGTAAGATATGTTTTCATATTCTTCTCGGAATAACGCACATATATATCATGTGATGTTTTGCCTTAGTGTTTAGTTGTGCATTTCTTTTGTCAGCATTAGTCTATACTTCTATGTTATCAAAAGTGAAAATTGTAGTTCCTACTCTAAGTGCTTGTCATACTTCGATATCTATAGATTAGATATATATGGTCATTATCTCTTTCCAGTATGAGTAGTTGTTTCCATTGAAGTAAGGAGGCTTTGAGACAGATTGTCCTTCAAAACTTCTCAAGGTGTTTGCCATGCTCTATCACGTGTTGTAAATCAAAAAATGTGAAAACTCGCTCTGATATCAAATGATAAAGTAAACACACACAAGGGGGGGGGGTGAATTGTGTGTGACTTAAAAAAAAAAGCAAGTTCTTTCAATTTATATGTTAAGCAGATACTAGTTAACAAATAAAAACAATAGGATCCTATCAGACCATGTCAGATCATAAAGTCTTTTAAATAAAAGGAGCCTGTTAGGTGATAGGATCCTTTTATGGGATAGGACCCTGCTTAATGAAAGGAGCCTACTGAATGATAAATCTTGTTAGAACAATTTAAAAATAGAAGATGTCAATTAAAACTAAAAAGAACCTCTTGCAAGTTGAAAGCAGAAGGAGCCTATTATAAAGTGAAGGACTCTCTTGCTGAAATGAACACACACACAATATAATATGAAAATTTAAAATTTAAGGGAAGAGAGAGAAGGACGCAGTCAATTTATACTAGTTCGACTTACAACCTAAGCCTACGTCTAGTGTCCAAGTATCAAACTTGAGTGTTTCACTATAAAACAAATAGTAATTTGACGAGCCTCTCCAAGCTCACAAGTTAATATTTTTCAAAGTTCTTCAACCTTCCACACTAGTAGTATTTCACTAGCCTCTACAAGCTCTCAGATAAAAATAAGGTTTACTCAATATGAGCTTCAATAATCTCTCTTAACAGAATTCCACTTTCTAACGCACAAAAGAATTTTTTACAAGGATATCAATTTCAAGAATGTATATGCTTTTGATGAGTTTCGACAATATGGCTTCGCAAGCTTCTATATTGTTCAGTTCTTCTTATTCACAGTTGCATTTCCTCTTCCTTAAATTGCATTTCCTCATTTAGTCAATGCTTCACTTGCATCTTTAGTCAACTGGATTGATTTGAATCTGAATAATTTCGACATTTATCTTTGCTAAAATTCTTCCAATGATCATGGAGCTAATATGTGGCCCTCATAATTAGTAAGATCCTTTAGGATAAACCATTTCTAATAAGGTAAGTTCATAAAAAAGGTTCCTGTAAGAAGGAAGCATATTTCTTATTATCTTATTTCCTTTTAAGAATTAACCTATTAACAATAAAAGGAAATAAATCCAATTTAAATTTTGAAATATTATATCATTATCATCAAAATCGTTAAATATAAACCTTAAGCTAACATGCTTCTACTTTATTTAATTCAAGGAATAAAGCTCATAGGGATTTAAAGCTATGCAATAAGAATAGAGGATCTAGCTCATGCCAATTGTTATACCAAAGCTATATGTCATTCCAATTCCTAATAATTCTCATGAAATCCTCATGTACTTGACTTCTTAGTCCCAACATTTTCTTAGGGGGATGTATTAGTTTTAAGTTACGTTTTCCAAAAACCTGCACACTTAAAAAAATAACTACGAATCCATTTCAACTAAAGTGACTCCTAATTAGTCCATTTTTTTATTTTCTTAACCAAAAAGACCTTTTATATATTGTTCGGATTTAATACCACTTGTTGAGCTCTGATACCACATGTTGGGCTGCTTCAAACAGTAACACTCATAAGATCTTTGAGATCATTCAACCAATATCAAATTATGCACGTAATAAAAATGACTGAGAGATAATGAACACATGATTCAAACGTGAACAAGTCTCTAGTATGGAGGTAAAAATAACAGTATGAAACATTAAGTATCAAATAAAAAACACAAGAAATTAAGATTTCAATTTAATCTCTCTGTCACAAGATAACTACAACGTAACCTCTCTTCCAAACTCTCTAAAAAGACTTTTGTTAACCACCATTAGAATTGAGTATAAATTGGTTTTCTTTTTTTTACACACATATACCAATACCACTCCTAAAAAAATTCTAGAAATTAAATTTTAATAAAATTGTAGTTGTTGAAAGCTATTTGGACTCTAAAACTCTTCTATCATCATGTGTTTCTATCTTATACAACTTTTTTCTTCAAAATTATCTTCAAATATTCAAAAGGATATGATTTATAACACACACTGATTTTGATCCAATGAGATAGTTAAGACTTCTAGAGTTTAGATTTAATGAAACTATTCAAGTGAACATCCATAAAATGAGGGCAAACCTACAATAATCTCCCCTTCCAACCCATTTTAGAGGAGAAATCTACTACCTTAAAAAATCACTTGAATGTCATTTCGATTATCTTACTACAAAGCTTAATCTTACTTCAGGGAATCATCCTAGTTATCATATTGACACTATTCTTGTCCATACGAAATCATCTCCTTTTGTATGTGGCTCATAAGCCTTCTCTCCATCAGGTTCCACTCAATTATTATCATATTCTAGCTTATGTTCACCTTTTTTACCTAATTATTATCCTGTGTTTGCTTATATTAACCTTCTTTACTATAGGCTGATCACCATTAGTAAGAACAAGGTAAAATCTTCTTTACTAAAAGATGAACTACTAGATGTAATCTTGATTTCATTGATGAGATCTACACCTATCTCATATCTCTACTTCTAACAACCTTTTGTTTTTTTTTGGGTCATATAGGCTATAGCTAAACCTCTTATCACCATATGTAACAAACACATAAGGAGTAGTCTTCAAATCCATTTTCGATCTTTTCTCCTTTGGCACGTGTGTAAGGCCTTGGATACGAACACCCTTAAATGCGAATACATTGGATTTTTTTCCTTTCCGCACTTTCTAAAAAATGTCAAGGTCTAAAGGAACTAAACGAGTTTTATTGATCATGTACCTTGCGATTTTGACTGCCTCACCCTAAAATTCTTTTGGCAAGTTTAACATCCAGAGCATATATTGAACCTTCTCCAAAATGGTTTTATTATCCTATCAATAACTCCATTAGTTATGGAGTACTAGGTTATGTCTTCTCATTTCTTATGCCAACTTTCGCATAATACTCTTCAAACTTGTTGGAGGTGTACTTGCCTCTATTGTCAGTTTGGAAACACTTTAACTTCTTTTTAGTCTCCCTTTCCACTATGGCATGAAATCTTCTAAAGGTCTATATCTGACTTTTTTTTTTCAACATAAAGACCTAAGTCTTATGTGTAACATCATCAATAAATATAAAAAAAAAACTTGTTACCACACAAGGACTCCACCTCTATAGGACCACACACTTCAGGGTGTACCGGCTCCAACTTTGTATTCCTCCTGGTAGACCTTTTATGAAATAAGACTCGATATTCCTTTCCATTCATGCAATGATCATAAAGGTTCAAAGAAATCATAGTCTTCATAGAGATAAGTAATATTCCAGTTAGTAACCTGATCTCCTTCTCTCTAACATTTCCCAATCTCCAAGTCCACAAATTCTGTAAAATATTTTCTTAAATGACATATAATTCTCTAGCACATCCCTTCAAGTATGTCTTATATAAAGTACATCACTATGAGCAACAATCAATGCTCCTTTATACAACTTCTATTTGCTGTCTCTAAATATGTGCTAGTATCCCTCTCAGTCAAGCACATTTACAGACAGTAAATTGAGCTGCAAGTTTAAAATGTGTCATACTACTCTTAAGATCAATATAGAAATAGTAATTGGTTGCACAAATCAACAACACTTTATCATATGTACTTGATGTCATTGTTGTATTGTTGTTATCGTTTCAATCCTTCTTATTGTCTTGCTTCTTCTAGTCTCTCTTCCATTTATAGCAGAACTTCTTTATATGACTAGGTTTGGTATAGTAGTGACATGTTATAGTCTCCTTATCATCTTTCCACTTTGATATGTTCCTCAAATTCCCTTTAGGACCTCTACTCTTGCTTCTTCCTATGTTTTCTACTACAAGAGCATGCATGTTGTTTACATCTATCTCCTTCCTCTTAATCTCTTTATTGAACATGTTTTTTTTAATTACATATAATAAAAGCACACCAACTACATAGTAAAGAACTTGATAAGAACAATGCGTATAATTCATCATCGAGGATGATCATCATTGTATTTAGCTTGTTATTGATGTCCTGAAAATTACTAAGATGTTTTAAAACTAACTTCCTAGCCTTTAACTTCAAATTCATAAGCCTTTTAATTAAGGAGGCCTTATTTTAAATAGTTTTCCTCTCAAGAGACCCTTTAACTTCTTCCATAGCTTAAAAGGATCCATTTGTTGGGATACATGATTAAATATGATGATATCCATCCGTTGCTTAGTAGTTCCCAAAGTTTTTTCATCTTTTTCTACAGTTTATCTGTCGTCTTCTATAGTTTAGAGAGGAAATTTTGTCTTTTATCCTTTTATTCACATTGATTAGATCATAAAAGCCTTACAATATAGGAAACCTTCCATCATAAGTCTTCATATTGAGTAGTTGATCAATGCCAAATTCATTATAGAGTTATTTCCATTCTTTATAATTTAGGCTCGATACCGCTTCTTGGGATCTGATACCACTTATCGAGCTTTGATACCACTTGTTAGGCTACTTCAAGTAATAATGCTTATAAGATCTTCAAGATCGTTCAACCAATAAAAAACTACTTATGCAGTAAAGATGACTAAAAGATAACAAACACAAGATTTTAAAATGAAAACTAATCTTGAGGTAAAAATTATAGGATAAATCGACAAAAAAAATCCACTAAGTATTAAATAATAGGATACAAGAGATGAAAATTTCAAGCTAATCAATCTCTGACTTCTTTTATAGCTTAAAAGGATCTGTTTCTTGGGATACATGATTAAAGATGATGATTTATATCCACTACCTAATAGTTTCCAAGGTCTTTCGCATCATCTTCTCCCACTCTTTATTTTTCATCTTCTCTGGCTAAGATGAGACATTGCCTTTAATACTTTTTTTTATATCGATTGGATCGAAGAGAGCCTTGCATTATAGGAAATCTTCCATCATAGGTCTCCATATGGAGTAGTTGGTCGATATCAACTTTATTATAGAGCTATTTTCAATATCCATACCTCAAGCTCTGATACCACTTATTGCACCGGTTTAAGCAATAACACTCATAAGATCTTCAAGATCATTCAATAAATAAAAGTCTACTTACATAATTAAGATTACCAAATGATAATAAGCTTAGCATTTTCATGTGAAAAACTCTATAATGTTATGGTAAAAACTATACGCCAAACTGACAAAAAATTCACTGACTATCAAATAGCAAGATATAAGAATTGAAGATTTCAATCTAATAACTCTCTCACATGACAACTATATCAAAACCTCTCTTTCGAGCTTTGTAAAAAGACTTTTACTAATCATCTCTAGAATTAAGTACAAAGTGATGTGTGTGTGTGTGTGTGTACACACATAGACACAAACATTAATGCTACTTTTAAACAAATTCTAGAAATCAAACTTCAATTAAAGTGTAGTTGATGGAAGCTATTTGGATTCTAAAACTCTTTTATCACCGTGTTTGTCTCTTGCAACTTTTGTCTTCAAACTTATCTTGAAATCTTTAAACGGATAAGATTTATAATATACACTCATTTTGATCCAATGAGATAGTTATACCTCTAGAGATTAGGTTTATTAGAATTAGTTAAGTGAATATTCATAAAATAGCACTAGACCCACAACAATCTCTCCCTCCAATTGGACGTTAACTACGTTTAAACTAACATACAAGCATTATTTCTTGAATAGGAGACTTTCACTCTAAATGAAAAGGAGAAAATATCGTACCATATGTTCTATCATATATATAAAATCGATCATGAAAAAAAGATTAATGCAAGTCAAACTATTACAATTTACATTGTGTGAGAACCTATAGGTTATATAAGTCCTATAATATACCTTCAAGACTCTCATCTAATTATTGATAATGAAATTTAATGTGTTCTATATTAGAATGTTATGGAAGGGTTATCTATGATGCGATCCATGATACAATTATAAGAAAGATTATTAAATCCAATTTAAGAGAATTTAGAATAAAAGAAGATCATTTTGACTGGTATCTCACATCGAAATTTATTAGAAAATGAAGAAAACTATTGTTGAACTGTTCATAAATTTGTGAATGAAAAAGCGTGGAAGGGCATTCTTTTTTGGAAACTCAATTTTCTAAATATATTGCAACAGTGACAAGTGTGATAAGTGTCCAATAGAGGGCTTTACTTTTTGTTCATTATTTTGCTGCATATCCTTATCGAGAGCATAATACAAAGTAAATGTAAAAACAGTGTATTATATAAAATTAGTTAACAGGTTTGCAACTTTAAAAGATTTTGATCTTCATTTCTACTTGGACTTTAACTTTAGCTACTACTTTCCATGGGCATTAACTATGTCATTGTTCAGGTAGGAACTAGACACCCCTAGTCTTTCAGCCTATAATCACGTTATTTTGAAGCTAATCTTAATTAGGAGCATGGTAAAAAATACAAGATGATTAATGTTGTTTAGATAGGTTTCTTGGATTCGAGGTTACCTCCAAATTAACAAAGAAAGGATTTGAACTAAGGATTCTCTCATTTCATTTCAATGTAAAGTTGTTCATACACACATCTCGATACAGACATCTCGATACAGGAATTCATCCATGTGTCGCCTATTAGTGCATTACTAACAGAAAGGAAAAACTACCTTGCATGCAACAAAATGGTCGTACAGCTAACAAAAATCCCTAAACTTCTGGTAACAACTAGATTCCTTTAATGTAGTAATCATTCTATGAAGTTGGGTGTCTTCAGTTTCTTATTGGGGGACTCGATTCCTGAAAGCCTGCTTCTTCTTCCTTCATGGATTCCTTACTCACGTCCTGATCTTCATTGCTAGGCTGATTAGTAATCGTGACAACTTCCCTCCCGGATGGAAAACCAACTTATCCCTCGAGGTGGTAGGTAGACTTAAGTGAGTCCCAATCTTCCCATGTACTATCTTCTGGTGACAAGCCTAACCATTGAACTAAAACAAAAGTGCGATGAGGGTGAGACAAAGTGTCGAATTTAGAATCTATAATGACCAAAGGCTCGATCAACAGTTGTCAATTAATGGCATAAGGTGGAAAATCAATAACTGAAGTAGTAAGAGGGGGGTGATGGAGTTTGAGAAGGGAGCAATAAAATATTGGATGAATTTTAACTCAGGTCAACAAAGCCAACTTATAAGAGATAACACTAATTTGCTCTACAATCTGGTAGGGTCTATAAAAAAGTTCACAAGTTTGGGATAAGAAGGGTGGCCAACAGAGGTTTGTCAATACAATTGGAGTTTGACATAAACCCAGTCATCAATAATAAAATGGACATCTTGACATTTATGATCAGCCTATCGCTTCATATAATGTTGTGCCTTCATGAGATATTGTCGAAGAACTTACAGCATGTCTGCTCTAAAACGAAGGAGTTGATCAACAGCCTCGTTAGTGGTGGTACCTAACGTATATTTCGGAATGTTATGTGGGGCTATTACGTATGCAATTTCAAATGGAGAGAAGCCAGTAGACGAATACTAAGCAGTGTTATAACTGACAAAGTATCTCAAATATGTTCCGAGGTTCTGCTTATGATTTCAGCATAGCCGTCAGTTTGAGGATGATATTCTGTACTCATCCGTAATTTGGTGCCATAGAGTTTGAATAATTCTCGTCAAAATTGGCTAACAAATATTGGATCTCCATTAGAAACCAAACTTCGTGGTAGCCTATGCAATTTACAAACCATAACCTGGAATAATTGACCTACCTTATAAGCAGTATAGTGCGACGGAAGAGCACTAAAATGAGCTCCTTTAGAGAAGCAATTAATAACTACCAAGATCACAGACTAACCATTCGATGGTGGCAAACCCGTGATGAAGTCAATGCTGAGATCCTCTTAAGGTGTAGATGGTATTGCCAATGGTTTCATCAAACCTCCTGGTTTCTTAGCTTCATACTTAGTTTATTGGTAAATACAGTACTACTTCACAAAATTTTTGACATCATAAGCCATGGTGTCTCGATAAAAATTCTCACATAAGCAGTGTAATGTGTTTGCTATGTCTATGCCTCTACTAATGGGGTAGTATGAAATTCTTCTAAAAGGAGTTGTTTAAAGGTAGAAGAAGAACTCACCCATATATAGCCATTGTACAAGATTAAACCATCCTTATAAGTATGATGGGGCTGGGAATGTGGCCATTATTGAATAGCTTTAATTAAATCTCTAGTGGAAGATTGAAGCTGATTTTTAGCAAGTAATTGGTCTAATAAAATGTAGTACGGACTGGTCAAAATCAAGCAGTGATGAGGGTCACGGATTCTTGATAAAGGATCAGCCATAAAATTATCGTTATCTTTCTTGTACTGAATTTAAAAATCAAAGCTGATAAGCTTGACTAAATAAGATTGTTGCTCTAGGGTTTGTAAGTTTGTGTCATCAACTCTTTCAAACTCTATTGTTCTGTCAAAATAATAAATTGATGTCCAAGTAAATATTGCCTCCATTTTTCACAACTTTGGTTATCGTATAAAGCTCTCGAATTTGGATGGAAGTGCGGGCTAACTTCAAAAAAAATTGTTTGCTAAAAAAAGCTATTGGATGTTTGTCCTATAACAATATTGCACCCATGCCAGAGGTTGAAGCATCTGTCTCTAACATAAATGGTTTAGAAAAATCAGGGATCACTAGGACTGAAGTAGAGTTCATGGCTAATTTCAGATTATCAAAAGCCTCTTGAGCGGTAGGAGACCAATGAAATTGATCTTTCTTGACTAAGCATGTTAATAAGCTTCCAAATAAATAAATTGACCAGATGTGTTATCGAATTGTACAAATCTCCTTTTGAATATTTGTCACTTAAGCGTAGGAAATTATTTCTCTAGAAAAATTCTCTGTATCTCCTTCCAAGTGGTAGTTGATCCGGAGGGCAAGTAATATACCCAATCCTTAGTAGTGTCTCCCAATGAGAATGAGAATGCTTTAAGCTTATTATACTCTTCTTACACCCAACCTAGCTTTATATTAGAGCAAACCACATGAAATTCCTTAAAGATGCTTGTGAGGATCTTTACTTGACATGCCATGAAAAGTAGGTAAAGGATGAATTAAACCAAATTTAAGCTCAAAAGCAACATCAGTAGTAGGAAAATCAATGAACAATGGTTGATTATTAAAATCAAGAGCAGCTAATTGCTTAAGAGTATGATCATTATTTTGCTCAGCCGTGTTTGAAGAAGTATCAGACATGGAATCACTTAAAGAATCAGAAAGTAAATCTAGAGCTATTTGAATTCCTGGTGAAGAGTTAATTTTTTTGTCAGATGACAATGGATCCTCGGAACTTTGTACAACTTGTCTTCTCGCTTTGCACAACGTTCTTTCAAGCACTAAATCAATTTGCAATTCACTAGTATGAGAAGATCATATCATGCACTGAAACTAATCAAACAAGAAAAGAAATTAACCACAAATAAAAATAAAAAAACAAATAAATTCAGAAAAGAAAAGGATATTAATCCTCGATAAGGTGCCAAAATTGGTCGCATGTCGTAACACTATGAAAATAACTAGACTAAAACTATAGCTAGCGGTAATTTTAGATCGATCCCACAGAGATTAATTCCAATTACTTTTTTAAATTATCTGCATAAGCAAAACAGGGGGGTTTTTTCATTTGAAGCAAATTATAAGACAAAGTAAAATTAAATCTATTAAAAAATCAAATTAAATAGCAGCAAAGTGATAAAGTTGATAAATGAGTTAAAATCCAGTTCTTTGGTTTAATCTCGGCCTAAGCACAATTTCTCATATGTCATTGAATTATCATCTTTACACCTCTCTTAAGACTATTGATCGTGAACTAATAATAAACTTTGTTAATTATGATTTTTCCTTAGATCATAGTTAGTCAAGAAGAGCTCATTAATTAACCCTAACTATTAGGAAACCTAGAATAAGCTCTCTAAGTTTATCCAGACAGCCACATTATAAGTGAGAAAAACATATCAATCTAATTAACGATCATGCAAGCTCGAATTATTTAACTTTTGCTATGTTATCTCTAATGATTTAATATTATTAGTTGCCACATACGATCTTTAACATGACTATTACGTATCACATTCAAGTTCTGGTTTCCATGAAAAATGATTCAATAGAGCATTAAAATCATTCTCATACAATATCCATTCAATCTATACAAGATAACATAAGCAACAAGAAAAGAGGTAAAGAAAACGATACACAACAACAATCTGCTTATATGCTCTTCAACCTTGAATGCATCTCTGAACCGATGTTAGGAATGTTAGCCTTCCATCTCCATCTTCAATCTCTCACAATCAACCATCCTTTCCATCACCGCTGTAGATGTTGAAGAACGAAGAATAACCAAAGAGAAAATAAGAGACAATATGTAATGAAATTTAGGTCTAAACTGATTGACAGTTGGCTTTCTCAAGTTAATTCTCATGTGTGAGAATTCATGGTCGTACAAGGTCATTGCATAGCTGTGCAAACCTTTAACGACTATGCATGGCCCTCTCAAGGCTGTGAGAGATCTCTCACGACCGTGAGAGACGTTTCATAGGCATGAGAGGTTTCTAACGCCCACGCAATCCAATGTTTGGCTGTGAGAATTCTCCTTCTTTCGTTCTTTATTTGACATTCTCTCTTGCCTCTTCATCTTTCAATCCTCTTCTTCTTCATGCTCCATGAATCAATAGAGTATGGAAATTGAGAAGATGGCTTCAATAAGATGCTTTCGGGTCACTTTAGCTTCTTTACTTTCTAAGGATAACTGAGATCAAATATAAGCTAAATTGAGTATCCTAATCATTTCTAAGGAATTAATCACTAAGTGTAGTATATCAAATGAATTAACATTTAAACACATATTAGCAGCCATGAAAATTTTAAGTATGGAGATTTATAAGGACCTTTAAGATGGTAAATTGTACTTATCTTATAAAAAGGACATTAAAAAGGTTTTGATAGGTTGTTAGGCGTAGGTCTCGATACTTAATTCATGCTTACAATACATGAAGATTGGGTGACTTTAATAATAATAAAAAAGAAGTCACAACAGTGGCAAAGGAAGAGAAGTCATGGTTGTGGCTTCTTAAGCACAATTGTGCAAAGCCTTGTTGGAAAAAATGGTTTGGTCATGCACAATTGTGCACCCCTATTGAAAAAATGGGTCGGTCACGATCGTGCACTCTAATGAAAGAAAGGCTAGTGCACGATCGTGCTCTCCTGATGTGCACTCAAACTTATAAAAATCATGTCTCTCAATTCTAATGTCTAAAAATTATAAACTTTATACCATTAGAAAGCTAAGACGATAGGTTACAACTTTTATGAAGATAACTTTGTCTAATTTGGTCTACAACAATACAGTTTAATCATTGAAATAAGGACACAAAGTTTTGATAGGGATAGTGCTACAATTGTGTCCCTCTTTCCTTCTTTTATCTATTATGAGCTTTTACATATTCCAAAAAGAAACCCAGATCCAACAACACTAGAAATACATACATGACCCCCAGAATAACAATTCATTTTAAACTATCCAGGGCCCTCTAACAACATACATTTTTTTCTAGAAACAGTTAACAACCCAACAAAGAAGAAAATTTTAGACATATACAAAAGGGAAATTCTTCAACTCTTACTTTCATTGCTTAATCAAAACAGAGTTTGCATATAGCTTTAATTACATATCAAGGCCCACATCAGCAGCATAATACAAAACATATATGAATGCCCATGCTTGATATGCTTATAAAGCTACCAAAAGTAATCAAATTAACTTAGTTATAAAAGATAGATATCTTAGAGTTTGCCAAAGCTTGCAACGATTAATTATCTGCTCGTTCTGCACTTGAGGAGTGGAAAATAATAAGGTGAGCTACGAAGCTCAATGGCTAATATGCTTAATAGCCATTAGTAATAAGCTACACATATTATATATATATATATATATATATATATATATATATATATAAAATTTAATCAAGCAATTAAATTATCCACAATTCTAGCTCAAAGACATAGTTAAAAATGTTATCACATAAATTATATCATGTATTTTCATCCATCAAAATATAACACTCAATTGTATATTATGCTCAACCGATCAAAATGAAATGCACAAACATAATGGCTGGAGAGAATCCCATGGATCGAAATGGAGAGACCAAAGTTTACACTATGAACTAAATGAGTATGATTCTTAGGAGCTCATGTGCCACAAGCGACCAGCCGAGAGAAGTTTTAATTCAGAGTGCACGTGACGAACGAAATGGTATCTCTCTTGCCCAAACACAAACAAATTTTGATGCTCAATTCATTTCATCACATGTTCATAGTGTAGCGCCCCCTTACCGTAAGGTACAAACCGGGATAACCGGAGGTCATTCAGGTACATATCCTATGATAAGGGCGAGCTACGTTCCGTAACTACATTCACTCCATATGGCATCATATCATTTCTCACTTATAAAGCATCATAAGAAATCAAAATATTTTAAAATCAATTTTTTCCTCATTTCATTTCACAAAACCGAGAGTCTACATGGTGTCTTTCAACACTTACTATATGTACATCATCAAGACCTAGTACAAAAGTACTACATGAAAGAGAAAAATATACAAAGTCTATCTAATCTGTCCAAAAATTCCAGCTGACTGACCTTTGAGCAATAACTTCTCTTGCCAAATCACAATCTACACGGCTGGTAAAGCCTCTCAGTAGCTAAAGTTGTCTCTCAGTCCTAAAAAGACAACGTTGGAATTTTAGTGAGTTTTGCGAACTCAATGAGGTAACCATCATCGATGGTTCACTCAATTCATGCCACACATCATTTCACATAACACATATTCACATTTTCACTTAAGCATAAGCAATTTTGCATTTCAATTCAATCAATCAACGTACTTAAACAAATGCATATGGAATACTCATGAGACCCTTTTCCAATTGTTACGTTGTTGTGACCGAGTGCCTAAACTGTCCTGTATCTATTTTAGATACCGGGATCATTGATAACTGTCCCTTATCCGATGGAGATACAGGGCTCATTTTACATAGTGAGCTTTAGGCTCTTAATCACTTTCTGAGCTCGAGGATCTTTTTCACACTTTGAGCTTTAAGCTCTGATCGGTGGCCACTCTAGTCACAACTTTCATTATCTGATTGTGCATTCATGTATAGAATGCATCTATCATAATCAATCATATTATGAGGCACATAGTTTTGCACATTCACATAATCAGCACTTCAATATTCCATTCCAAAATCATAGTCATCGGACCTTCATTGTCTGGAATCCACAATCAAAACACATTCATTCAATCATTTATAATAGAATTTAAGCATACAAGTAATTAAGTGAGACCGTCTAGGTTACTCACAGTTTGCTCTAGAAGCTATTGCCTTGAAATCCCGGCAACGTCTGGAGGATGGTGCTCAATTCGTTTCTCTATATTATGCAAAACATACACATATATCACAACATGCACAAGTATAATTGTTCAATAATGCCC
>JAOSBN010000003.1:31804149-31816217 GCA_027563595.1 Erythroxylum suave
AAATTGTTGAAACAGTTAATGCTAAGTTCGTTAAAAATGATAAATTTAACTGGAGTGTTGAAAAATGTATTATGGATGTTAATGAAAGGGTTAATGCTCCATTACCTATAAATGTCATAATTTCCATAACTATACCAAATATTGTCCCATTATTGGAAGAATAAAATGATCTTGAACAACATTTGTATGAATCAACACCTTATAAAGAAACTGAATTACGACTAATTGATATAAATTATCCACATGAAATAGCTTTAGATAAACTTATAAGAACAAGGAGATCAGTTATTCATGATGATTATGTAGTTTATTTGCAAGATTCAAAATTTAATTATGGTATTAATAAGGAGCCTAATTTGTTTTTACAAGCCATAGAAAGTGACAAATTTGATAAATGGATTGATGTTATAGAAGATGAGTTAATTTCAATAACACAAATAATGTATAGGACCTTGTTGATTTGACAGAAAGTTCTAATAGAGTCAAATGCAAATGGGTCTTTAAGACAAAATATGACTTGAATGGCAATATTAGACGATATAAAACTAATCTTGTTGCCAAAATTTATATTAAAAAAGATAGTATTGATTATAAAGAGACTTTTTTGCCTATCTCAAAGAAAGACTCATTAAGAATAATTATGGTATTAGAGATTTAGTTTGATTAAGAGCTACATCAAATAGATGTGGACACTGCTTTTCTGAATGGAGATCTCAAAGAGGAAGTTTATATAGATTAACTTGAAGGTTTTTCATAGAAAGAAAAAGTCACATGGTGTGTAAACTTAAGAAATCAATATATGGACATAAACAAGCTTCCCAAAAATGGTATATTAAGTTTAATGACACCATAATATCTTTTAGTTTTCAAGAAAAGATTGTTCATCAATACACCGAAAGATTAGTGAGAGTAATTTTATATTTCTAGTTCTATATGTTGATGATATTTTAGTTGCTGCTAATGATTTGGATATATTGTATAAGACTAAAGATTTTTTTTCAATAATTTTGAAATGAAAGATATAAGAGAGGCATCCTACATGCATGATAGGAATGTCAATATTCCAAAATAGATCATAAAGACTTGTAGGATTGTTTCAAAAAGACTATATCAAAAGAATTTTTTAAAAGATTTAATTTGAACAAATATTCATCAAGGGTTGTCCCGATAAAAAAAAGGATAAATTTAGTCACATGCAATGTCTAGATAATGATATGGAACGTAAAGAAATAGAATATATTCCATATAATTATGTTGTTAGCAGTTTGATGCATCCCGATATCAACTTCGTAGTTGAAATGCTAGACTGATATCACAGACTATTGGAAAGTTGCAAAGAAAGTCTTAAGGTACCTTCAAGGAAGAAATCACTATATGCTCATGTATAGATGATTTAATATATTAATGGTGATTGCAAATTCATATTCAGATTTTGCTAAAAGAGTTGACAATAAAAAGTCAACATTTAACTATTTGTTTCTACTAATAGAAAGAGCAATTTCTTGGAAAAGTGTTAAATAGTCTGTCATTGCTTCATCTACTGTGGAAGTAGATTTTATAGCTTGTTTTGAGGCTACAATTCATGTCTTATGGCTACAAAATTCTATTTGAGAGGTTAGGGTTGTTAATACTATTACTAAGCCGTTGAAAATTTATTGAGACAATTCTTTAGCAGTTTTCTTCCCTAAAAATGACAAGTATTCTAAACGTGTTAAACATATATAATTAAAATATTTTGTCATAAAGGCGAAAGTCCAAAAACAAAGAATATTTATTAAATATATTAAGAAGAATCTCATAATTGCAAATCACTTAATTAAAGGCCCATAACCAATGATATTTAAGGAATATGTTTAAAAAATAGGTATTGGTTATATTGATGATTGCTTTTAGTAATGTTTTTTACTCTTGGCTCAATAAAAGTGTCTACTAGACATTAATACAGATCTTTATAATATTTATATGTCGCTTATGTTACCGACTTAATAAATTACTAATGTTGAAGTATATGAAAAGAAGAATGCAATATTAAAATATTTAACTGCAATAACATGCATTATGTTGTTTATTATATTAAAGTAAGTTATGAAAATATTAAGAGATTTATTTATTTGTGCTTAATGTTTGTATTATTAAAATAAAACTTGAAATATTAGGCCAGGTAGAATGTTAGAATAGGGCTGGTTAATGGTCATATTCTATATATAACAAGAATAATATTAATATAAATTAAGAGCTCTATTTGGTACATGTTTCCTATTTAATAGTGTAACAAATCTCAACTTTATTTAGTCACTTGATGGATACACTAGATTAAAAATTATAGATATGTATAACTTGGTCCTCTTTACTTAGTAGAGTTACAGAAAGTTTTCTATTAAAATTTTTTGTAGCAGAAAAAGAGTTGAGAGAAATATCAATTTTAACAAAGAACAATGATGGATTTTCTTAATTTCTCTACGACAGCAAGTACATAACCTAATTATTTGTGACAGTTGCTTATTTAAGATCATAAAGTTATAAATATCGATTTTGATTTTATGTCCTAAAGATTATTTTTACATTATACCCCTTCATTTGCTTAAATTGGTCGAAAGGAAAGACATGAAAGTTTCTTCGTACTAGAGAGTAGTAGCATTGATGACTTGAATGAAGTGTTCTCTTAGCACCAAACAGATTTATCCATCTTTCTTAATTATTCCCGGTTCTATTAATTACTGAACCATGAGAACACAGTCATCAGGTAACTGTTACTAAACAGTTTTAAGAGTATGAACCTTCCAAACTTGCCAAAACCTCCAACTTGTTACACCTCCAAAAAAGCAAATTTTCCAGAGGAAAAAGAGAAACGCGAAGAAGGAAAGTGAACATGTACAACTACAAATAAATGCTAATGGCTACAAATAACTTGATGCGATGATTACAAAACTTTCCTAGCATCCTGTATTCACATGCGTAGAATGTACAAGAGATATCATAAATTCATAATATATATTTTTCCAGACACTCTTTGAGCTTTTGAAAAGTGACTGGTTTTGAAACAAAGGAGTCCATCCCATTTGCATAACATTCGTCTCCACTCTCTGATAATGCATTTGCTGTCATCTGCATTTTCCGAAGCAATATAAATAGATGTGTTTCCATGTATTATATACTATAGGGTCCAAAAATAAGGGAATTGAAATATTTACTTGGAAAACATGATATGATGAACTTTTATAATTATATGCTCATCTAAGTTTCATAAGCATTTTACAGTAAGCTATTTTCTTTTTATCTGATTACCCAATTAGTCTCATAACCTTAACTTTTACTTGCTTTCAGTACACTGGGAAACAACCTTATTACGTGGGAATTATCAGTTTTTCTGCCTAATGTTCTACTTTAGGACAGCTACAGTCAACATCCATTTCAGCCTGAACTTAGCTGCCAATACAAAGCAGTAGCTAATTCACAGTTGTATTATGGTGAAGATAGGAGAATAATGTACTTGAAGATTTGATCAGGCCAAAACTCTTGTACTCTAATACATCAGCATCCTGAGAAATACATAAGACTTGAATAGAATGATGCAGAATGCTCACCGCAATTATAGGGATCCGCTTCGAAGATGGCAAAGGATATTGAACATCTTGTAATGAATCTAGAGGCAGTACACATTTCTCAATTCCAGCTTCGGTAGCAGCATCCCAGTTTCCAGTTTCTTCGAAAGAACGGATTATTCTTGTAGCTTTAAGACCATCCATAACTGGCATGCAGACATCCTGCAGAATAAGTTGACACTTGGTTACAATAACTTATCATCAAACTTTTCAACTCAGTAAGCACTGCCTTTGAATGTGGCATATGCTTGCCTGTTCTAAAATATGAACAAATACTTGCAGTCTATAAAAATTTCCGACATTTATTTGGACTCAGGAAATTACCATTAAAATGAGATCATAATTATGTGTCTGAACTGCACTCACTGCTTCAACTCCGTTATAGGCTACATCCATAGTATACCCTAGCTGCTTCATCATTGTCTGTGTCACCATCACATTTATCTTGTTATCTTCTACAAGCAGAATCTTAGGCTTTGGTTTTGATTTGGGTGCTTCTGAACCGCAGCTAGATGTGCTCTGATAAGATATTTCACCTTTCTCCTCTGCCTGACATGATCCTGGTGATTCATTTCTCACCCTGATTTCATCATTCGACTTTGAGTGAGAGATGGAATCTGAACTAAGATTATGATCCTGACGATTGGTTTCACCGTGGTACTGTTTCCTTTCAGAGATTACACCCTCATCGTTGCTTTCTGGACTATGGCTCACCGAACAGTCAGGTTCAGATGATATTTCAGCAGCCTCAACAGCTGAACAAGCATCCTCAATTGGTGCTGTATCCTTTAATCTAACATTTTCAGAGGGTTTTGAATGCGAACCATGTGGGAATCCATTCATTTGGTGAGAATCACCATAATTGATGCTTTCTGGTAGCAATTTTTGAATCCTGATGGGTCCATTGGAGAACAAAGTGCCTAAAGTACGTGGTCGGAACTCAAAGAATCCAGCTGTTTCATCCTCAGGTGGAGCATCATGGTCACCCATGTCTGAGATCTCATCAGGGTCATCTGACGAATCGCACATTGTTGAGGCCTTGTATGGTAGTACAAATGTAAATGTTGAGCCACAGTTCACTTGACTAGATACCGTGAGACGTCCACCCATCAGCTCAACCTATGGCAATGCATAGAAGCATGAGGAAGGGGTTTGGATATATCAGCCATTTGATAACTTAGTACTTAATTTACAGATTCCAACATCGAAAATGCAGCACAATGTTGGTGAATCACGATTAGAACAACACAGAAACTGACCTAAAAGGGATACAGAACCTCAGTAGAAAAACTCCATTTTTTATTTATTCTTAATTTTACATGGCCAACTTTTAAAGGATTGCTGAGCCATCTAGCAACTATAAGACGAATTCTAAGCATAAAAATTTATTAGGTGATCCAAGTGTTGAACATAGAAACTTTTTAAATCCTAATAGCATATAAGCTGTAGTTCTTTGTATGTCATTTACCAACTGTTTGCATATTGCAAGGCCAAGCCCTGTCCCACCGTACTTTCGAGCATGATCTGCACTGACTTGCATATACTTTTTAAATAGTGTTGGTAGGGCATTTTCTGTAACATGAAAGGGAGACATTCATTAGTTTTCTGTGGTATAAATCAACATGTAAATAATTGACAGATAGGCATCAAACAAGGAAAAAGGATAGGAATCTGAACTAGTCGTGATGCACCTGGTATTCCGATCCCAGTATCATAAACATCACAGCGCAACCACACGGTTGTTTCAAGTAATTGAGGACCTTCATCATTGTCTTCATCCGATGTGCTTTGATGCTTTACCGGAGTTCTAGGTTCATCATTAAATGAATGATTCTGGCTGTTGCCTCCACTATGTTCCCTAACATGGGACGCTTTTCTACCATTGCTTGTTTGAGATGTCAATGCACATTGCTCTTTTTTTTGCACATTTGTTGGAGGATCTGGCACAACATACAGATTTATACCAACCTTCCCTTCATGGGTAAATTTTACTGCATTGCTGCAACAATTATGTATGATGTGACTTAGATCAGAGCCAAGGAAGGCAACCTCAAAAGGAGTGAATAAATTGTAAGTGATAGGAGTAGTTTGATATGTTTAGAGCATGGGAGGTGTAGTAATATTTGCAAGGACATCTAATTTCTGTCACTGAGGTATGAACTAACTTCAGAATAATGCCTGTCTGTGATAAGAAAAGCTAAAAGAGAGCAAATAATCTCAACCAACAGCGGCCCTTATTGTTCCTCACAAACTAGATGAGTGTACATGTTAGCTTAAAGCAATAAAGGTTAAGACTGGTTACTACATGGAATAAAATATAATCATCAGAATCTTGGTGGAGCACTGACATCTGCACAAAACTTGGCAAAATTGACTACCTGATCAAATTAGTGAGGATTTGTCGAATCCTTAGAACATCTCCAATGACCTGAAATTGATACATAAATCGTTCAGAATTTTTTCAATTCTTGACAATTGCAATATTATTTTGACTGTATGCTCGTCTGAAATGCTGATGCTTCTCGCATGGTCAAGTAGAATGCAAGAGCATCAAGTCAGATTGTCAACTAGTGGACAAGATTTTGATTAACAGTGGGTTATAGCATGTTGTTACCTCTATAGGAACATCATCGGCTATACGACCTTCCAAGGTGAGAGCTTTCCGTAGTGAAGCGGCAGCTGTCTGAAGCACATGTTTTACTACTTCTCTTGGACGGAATTTTGTGGCTTCCAACTTCATAACGCCTGACTCGACCTTAGAAAGGTCAAGTATGTCATTTATGAGTTGAAGAACCAGATCTCCTGATGATATCATCACTTTTACTAGTTGCTTTTGCTCCCGATCAAGGCTCGTGGTCGAAAGAATCTCGGCCATGCTTACAACTCCAGACAGAGGAGACCTGATCTCATGAGACATAGTTGCCAGCATTTGTTTTGCTCGCATCGTCTCCTCTGCAAATTTATGACAGGTCAATATCAGTTTCTCTAGAATTGAAGCATACTTAGCAACCAAATGGAGGTGATAACATCCAAATGGACCTGTTATGTGGATAGTTTTGGTCAGCTCAGTTTCCTTTGCTTTCTGTACTGCAATCTCTTCACGAAGTCTTGCCATTTTCTCTCTTTTTTGTACCTATGACAATCAACAGCGTAAACATTCATTCTTTTCAGGGCAAAAGACAATCCTGGAACAAAATGTTAAGTTGGTTTACCTGATCTGTTACTTCCATTCCCATGTAATTGATACCAATTGTCTCTCCTGACTTGCTAAAAACAGGTTCCACATAGATTAGAAATGTTTTTGAACCAAATAATTCAGTCTCAAATGTGATTTCCCTCTTTGCAGGTCTTCCTTTTTCCAAAACTTCTCGCTTGAAATCTTGGGACTCCTTAACTCCAGCTCCAGTAAATATTTCCACATCTGTTTTTCCCAGAATGTCCTGAAAAGAGAGAAAAAATTAAGATATTGCCAAGTTAACCAACCAAACTCCCTTGTAGTAGACAACTCTAAATTAATAGAAAAGAGAAAATGACTGAAAAACAGACTCCGAAACAAATTATGAGGTAACGGGAGGGGACAAATATAGTAAAGAGGTAACTGGAAAGGTCTCATCAACCTTCAATAACAATTTTGAGATGCAACCATTACCTGCTCGTGCAAACTTGGGAAATGATTATAGATAAATCGATATCTCAACTCTTTATCCTGAAAAACAAAATCATTAAGAAACAATCAGTCCCTTTCAGAGAAATTATGACAAACACATAGTAAAAAGGATAAGTTTTTGTCCTTCACGGATCAATTAACGTGTGCATAATGGGCATGCAAACAACTTTTCAAATGCAAAATTGCCAAATTCACAATCTCTACATCACAATTACCTGATGACCTATAACGACAGGAGCAGTCTGCAGTACAAAGTGTAAGAAATTGTCTGCTCTTTTAAGAATCTGTGACAACTCTTCAACTGGTGAGGACTGTCTTTCAAAACTTTTTATACTTTCCTGCAACTTCTCCATGAGTACGTGCTCTCTCTGGATGCTAGCCTCCAACAATTTCTCCAAGTGCAGAGCCCTTTGCTTCCAGTATGCTATAGTGTCATATTCAGCGTCTATCTCTACTCTGTTGCTTTGAACAATGACATCTCTTTTTCTCCTTGGAGCATCTTGATATATGTCAATAATTCCATCCAATATAGAGATTGGACGTTTATTGCCGCCTTGTCTTTCTTCTTCGAATCGAAAATTCTCCAATATCTCCAATTTCTTGAGTTCAACTTCCTCCTTCTGTTTGCTAAGGTTATCAAGTTCTTCTTTCAGAAGCCGCACGGCATTTGCCTGCTTATACTCCCAATTTTTTACAAGGTATGCCAACTGAGAAGATCCTTTGTCAGTATAATTAGTTAGCTCTATAAGATGGTGAAAATCAACTATAGTTGTGTCCTCATTTATTGTAACCTCTTCTAACATATCTTGATCCCCTCCTGGATTTTCTACGTTGTATGGCTTTTCACTGTCAATATCTTCAGGCCACATTGAAGGGAGCTCTTCGGTGTCCATGTCCTCAAATTGATCATTCTCCATCCCGCAGACCTTGGAATCAGTTGCGTCCATTTTGTCCGTCTATAGCATATATGACCATCAGCTTCTAACTCATGCCAACCATATATGCACCCGAGTCCCAGGACTTCTCTTTCTCTCTATTTGACAGTTTGCACTACAAATCCTGAAAGAAGGCTAAAAGCTAATCTAAAATCAAAGTACTTTGTTGTTTAGCAGCAGAAATCCCCAATTCTTCTGAAACCTGCAACAGAAAAAAAAAAACACAGCATAAAGAATGAGGGCCAAATACAAATTCATTCAATTCAGAGTTGACAAGTTAGTTGAGGAAAAAAATAATGTGCCAGTGCCACCTCACAAACATTACAGTACTCAATATACAAGTTACTGCACTTATGAACATCCCAAGTCTTGGTAAAGTGAAGGCTACATAATGAAAAGTCGTAGACATCCAAGTCCATTCGATTTTGTACGTTCCACTTGAAATGAGATTGTTAGTTGGAAACTGATAGGGAAAAGAGGGATCTTCAAGTTAAACCCATTGATTGTACGAACAAGAACAGAGTAACGCCAACAAAATTTAATATCAAGAATTGTTTGGCCAAAGAATTCAGTTTGTCCTCTTGCGGAGGAAAAGAAGAGGACTGTATTATCCACGACAACATCATCAAACTTTAAGTTAAGAGCATTAAATTTGGGAGTTTAAACGTCACTTTCATCAGCTAAAAGGTTTGATTCTTGTAAACAAAAAATAGATCATTCTCCAAATTGTTCAATTGAACTCAGAGAAGCTGACATACATAAGACAAGGCAAGTGAAAAGAGCACAAAAAGAAGTCAAATTCTGTCATGACCATGAATAAACATTGCCTTGTTTCATTCTTCCTTTCATTTCATTGAAGAAAACCAATCAAAACCCAGAACCCGAAATGAGAAAAGATGATTGAATTATAAAAAGGCAGAGGCGAACTAACCTTACTGGTATGAATCACAACGACCCACCAAAGACTACACTTTGTGAAGAACAAGAATGAGAACTGCAGAACGGACAGACCTTTTCACAGTAGATCTGAGGAATCTCCTCCCAACTGCCTAGTCAATAGTTCCCAATGCTATTTACAAAACAAAAGAAGAGAAAAAGAAAAGAAAGGTTAACCAATAAGAGAGAGATAGAGAGAGGAGCAGCATGTGAGCCAACAATAAATAGAAAAAAACAAAAAAATATGTGTGTAGAGAAGAGACATCCCAGAAGCCATGTGACAATGGAGGTCAAAAATTAATAGAGAATTGAGTTACCCCTTTACTCCATTGACACTTGTGTAATATATTTTCATCGAAAGCTTATTTCTTTCTCTTCTTCTATGTTACATCCATTTTACTCTTCTCTGCATTTTCCTATAGATTTTTTCCTTCCAGTCACCATTCACACAAACACGTTGATCTAGTGGTGTCTGTATAGCTAAGTTGGCTTAGTAGTAAATACAAAAACATGTGCCATCTTCTTGATCCTGCCATATATATAATACTCTCCAGCCAATCAGAGACGTTTAGAGAGAGAAAATACCGGAAGAGTAGTTTTCAGTTATATTTTAAACCTCAAGTTTTTCTTGTTCCCCGCCCTCTACTACCCCTAGGTGACGTGTTGGAACGGCGCGTGATACAACCTCTTATTTGCTTGTTATTTATAATATATGATAAAAATAAATAAATATTAAATTTTAGTTTAAATATACTATAGTTTGTTTTTATTTAAATTTATTTTTAATACTTCATTATTATATAAGTATTTTATCATAATTTATTAACCTTCTCATTTATTTATAACTTTCTAAACGACATTATATTAACACTCGTCGTTTTAATAAAAAAATACATACAGTATTATATAGATAAGATATAAAAAAAGAGAAATAAAGACAATAAGACCAGACAAAGTACCAAATATAACTTAACTACGTGTCTTAATCCTTTTCACAAGTTGTTGTCAACATAGCTACATTAGACAAGTAGTGAAAATTAGCTTTATAACTTCATTGTCATGTTCTAGATTCCAAATTGGCTGTTCGCCTCTTCCATTAGAGAAAAGGAGAACAATAATATATATATATATATATAAACACAGTCATTGCAAATTAAAATAAGTGCCTAATTGTGTTTGAGAGCATACTAAGTACATTAGTTGGGAAGTAGATGGTGGGAATAAAATGATAAATTAAATAAAATTAAAGAATTTAAATATGAATAAAAATATTGCCCTTATCTATTAAAGAATTTGAAGCTTAATTGAAAAAATGATTATTAAATAAAATTTTATTTATTTGTTTCAGTTTATAATAAGTTATTAATTTATAAAAATTGATCGATTAATTAATAAACTGATCAGTTTTTAACAGCAAAAATTATTAAAATAAATTAAATCAAAAAGTTAGATATTTCAAGATTTTTACTGTAAAACTGATTGAACTGATTGAATATTTTAATCATTGATTTTAAAAGTTATTTTATATGGCAATTACTATGTGATTGATCTAATCTCCCTCTGCAAAGAATAAGTATGTAAATGATAGCCTAATTTCTAATTTCACATGTTATTAAAAGGAAAACACCATATTTTATATTACGATAGAAAAGATTAAATAAAGTATAGTCCCTTTTTCATGTTTCATTAAACAAAAAGAAGGGAATATGGATGAATTATTGTAGGGAGGCTTTATAGCATGAAAGATAATAGTTTGCTATTAGATCACCTCCAATGAAACCAATTGCTTGTTGATAGATAGTTGGCTTAATTAGTCACAATACAAAAATTATATGTGATATTACCGATGATCAAAAAATTCAACCGATTTAACTGTAAAAATTTTGAATTGTCTAATTTTTTTAGTTTTACTTTTAATTTTTCGGTTCAATTTATTTGAATAATTTTTTATGTTAAAAACTGATCAATTTATTAATTAATCGATCAATTATAGTATATCAATAAGTTCTTATAAACTAAAATTAATTGATTAATTTGAATTTAACAATCGTTTTTTAATTAAATTTCAAATCCTTCAATAGGTAAAGATGATCTTTTTTCAATCATATTTCAATTTTTAATTTTATTTAATCTTTAGTCAATTTTATAACAGTTTCATGCTAATTCAAAATTTAAAATTCTCATAAGTTTAACTTATTTTTAAAATATTGGACATTATACATAAATTTTAATTGAGCCACCAAGGAAATGAATGACGCGGATTAGAGTTTGACGATTACATAAGTTAATTGCAATGACACGTGAATTATGGGCCTTTTTAGGTATAGTGCTTGTCAGAATGATCGAGCAAAAGCTAGCTTTTTCTTTGTATATAGATATATCTCCGTTCTTCCTTCTTCTTCTTCTTTTTTTTTTTCTAATAAAAAGGCTTGATATAAACAATCTTATGTATCCCAATACAATATAAAATTGAAGGCTCTCTTTTAATAGCATTAGATACGGGTGTGAAGAGTTTTAATCAAAGTTACCACCAAATACGTAAAGTTAAGGAACATGCGAGCCAACCATATTAGGGTCATAATGATAATACCAAACATGCTGAGAGTACCATAGAAATTGGTATTAATTGATGTCAATCAAACCACTCTTTTGATTAGCATATAATTAACAAACAAATCAATGACTGAGTATTTCATTAACTGAAAACTATATGCATGCCCTGTTTGTCCGACGGAGAAAACAACCTATTATAGGTTTCTTTAGAAATTTTTAAACAAACAATTTCAATGAAATTTTTTAAATTTCATATTTCAATGAATTATCAAGGTACAGAACCACTTGCATCTAGAACTTACATACTTATGCTCACGATTTCAATACCCATATAAATGATTTGAAGTTATTTTCTGAAAAGTATTTAATACTCAT
>JAOSBN010000003.1:31818968-31836688 GCA_027563595.1 Erythroxylum suave
TGACCTATTACCACCTGAGACCTCACCAGAATTATAATCAATAGATCCCAATTCTACTTTGCTTATGTCTTAATTAATTTATTCTTTCTCCTTTCTATAAAAATATAAACAAAATAGATTTTAATAATATTATATTAGTATGTTGAGCAAATGACTGGGAACAAGGAGCACCTCTAGTTTAGGATATTGAATTAAATTTTTAATATTGAATAATTTGAAAAAATTTTAATAGTTTTAAAATTTTCAAAAATCTCCTTTGTTAAATTTTAATTAAAAATAATGATCAAATAGATACTAAATAAACATCATGCTAGCAAATCAAATACCGTTTATTTGATAATTTAGCTTGGTTGTTAATTATATTAGACTTAAAAATAATAATTTGTCATAATTATTATCATATTAGTAACATTTAATTAGTCTATATTTAATAATTATATCACGTATATTTGTTATTAGTTTTGATCAAAATTTTGTAAAAAGAAAATTTTCTTAAAAATTAACATTTAGAAAGAATTTTATAAAAATTTTAAATAGTAGAACATTTTTCTTCTTAAAGTAGGTAGAATGTCTGTAATATCTTTTATTTTAGTTTATATCTTTTATTTTAGTTTATTTGTACGGTTTTAATTGAAAAATAAATACGTAAAAAGGACTAAGTGGTGGAGGAGTTATAAAATTTTTATTCTAATTATTCTATTTTAATTTTATATAAATAAGATTTAATAAATACTTAAAAGAAAAAAAGATCGGTTAAGAAAAACTTTAGCAGTAAACATCAGTACTCGTGCATGGGATTGACGTGGGGCATGGCTGGGCATAGAGATGAAAGAGCAATAGAAAAAAACAAAAAAAGAAGCATGAACCATCCATTAGTCGCATTCATCATTTGGGGTTTGAACTTTGAAGCCTTTTTGTGATGGTGATGATCAGAGAGACTGAATCAATCAGCATCACCAGGTGGGAAGCAAGCAGCCACATAATCTACCACATCTGCACCCAACCCTTTTTGCAACTTTGAGCATTTATTTATTTTTAATAGAACATGGCCCCATAGCCATTCTGTCAATCATATACGCCACAGTCACCCACATAGGCTTTAGTATATTGACAATACAATTAAAATGTATATCGCTGGTGTAGCATGTTTCTTTTTTTATATTTAATGTAGCATTTTTTATTATTTTTTAATGGATATATTATAAGTATATCCTTCAGGATGGGCCCTGCTGAAAATGATAGTGGCCTCTTTCTAGCTTTTTAATTTTGGGTGACATCTCAGCAATAAACAGTGGTGGTCAACGCCGAAGTGGTGAGATGTAGAACAATCCATAAAATTGACCTTTTCAAATAACATTTTGACTAAGAAAGTAAACTTTAGAATAACTGATAAGGTTAAATTTGAGTCTCAAAAATAACTTTTTTGTAAAATTCAAAAGCTGATTAACTAAATAAAAAACATAAACCAAATTACTTAATTTATTAATTCAAAATAATAAAGCAGGGGTCAGATAGACTTAAGAAAAATATCTAAAACCTGTATATTTCAATAAACGTATGTCGACTTTTTGTGCAATTAATTAATATAATATATCCATGATATTTTGGTGGATATTTAAAAATAGACTCATATGATATGAAACAACTACAAAAATTCGGGCCAGTTCAATGAATGTAATATTAAAGTTATCTTTAAAAATAAGTGGTTCTTATTTATTTGACGTTTTAATCTTGAAAATTAAACAAAAAGAGGGTAGGTTCCAAAGAAAAATATATACGATTAAACTTATCTAAACAAACCTAGCGCTGCTTACATTCAAGTCTGGTCACAGAGGCTAATTAGTTAATAAACAAAAAAATTTAATAATCATAATTAATTAGACTAATTAAGGTACTGAGATTAATTAGACAGATGGAACTACTTAAAACAATGATTAAAATGTTTAACCGATTTAACTGGTTCAATTTTGAATCTTTCAACTTTCGATTTAGTTTTTAACTTTCTAGTTCGATTTACTTTGATAACTCTTATTGTTAAAAACCAATCAATTTATTAATTAATCGATTAATTTTTATAAATTAATTAATTCTTATAAATTAAAATAAATCAATTAATTTTTATTTAATAATATAGTTTTTAATTCTTAAAGATACTATCTTTTAGTCATATTTCAAATTTTTAATTTTATTTAATCTTTAGTTGATTTTATAACGATTTAATATCAATTAAACCTTTTAAATTTTAAATATCTTGATTTACCAAATAAACTTTTGGGTCGTGTTTTTAAAACAATGACTTAAAATATGCAAAAATTCACGAAGAGATCATAGAAAGCAACTTATAACGTACTTAGAGTCATCAAATCTTTTTTTTTTCAAATAATCAATTAAAATCCTTTTAAGAAGAGATCCTTAAAAGGAGAACGTCTGAAGAGTAACATTATACCTTATGTAATGACTCGCATCATTAACTTCTCATGGCTGTATCACGCTAATAGCTCCTTGTTTGAATACAGAGAATTAGAAAGTTAATATCATAAGGTTGTCCATATCTCTTGCTTTCGTGAGTCACTTTATGGGTTTAGGCCTTGTTTTAAAAATGGACTGAAAATTAAATAAATAAGATAAGAGATTTAAAGTTTAAAAAATTTAACTGGCATAGACAATCATAAATCTAGTTAAAGATTGAAGAAATTTAAAATTTTAAAAATATGATTGACATAAATTGTCTATACCTATAAAAAACTTTAAAGCTTAATTGAAATATTATTAAATAAAAAATAATTATTTATTTTAGTTTATAAGAATTTATTAATTTATAAAAATTGACCAATTAATTAATATACTGATCAAATTTTTAATAATAAAAATTATTAAAATAAATCGAACCAAAAATTAAAACCGAATTGAAAATTTGAAGGATTTAAAGTTTTTACGGTTGGACTAATTTAATCAGTTGATTTTTTTAATTATTAAATTTAGATGCTTATTTACTACAAAATTTAGCTCCTCTGTATAAATATTTGAAAGACATCATTGACACTTTATTGAAAAGTATTAATTTTTACCAAGGATTTACGCTTGCAATTTATTTTAAATCAACTTTGATTCCATTAATATTTAACAATGCCTAATCCTTAATTTAGAAGTCAAGCAATAATAAACGAACATAAGAAACATACGAGAGGAGAAATGGAAAGTGACTATTTTTGTAGAAAAAGGAAAAATTGCAAAATGGTCCCCAAACTAAATAATCGATTTTATTACAAAATGACAATTCTTTGCTAGATTGAAGATTTGAAGTGCCATCGTTCGTTGATAGCTTTCCAACTCTCGGCTCGGGTCAAATTCTTTGTTCCAATTATTTTATTTCAACTCAATTTTATTAAATTTTATTTATATATTTATATAAAATTTATATAAATAAATTAATAAAATATAATAAAAATATCATAATTAAAAAAAAGGAGATCGTCGAGATCCTTCCATTTATCACAATAATATAGGGTTTCCTAGTTCATGGTAATGATACCATATGCCCGTAGATAAGCAGAAAGATCTCTCTGGGATTCACAAGGCCCCAACGAAGACACATCAAATCCCCGAAAGTCTGGAGGCACAACACTCTCTTAGATTGCGATCTTGTCAAATATGACAACTCCACGACAAAAAAAACTCCTATCCTACTCTTCTCCGACGCCGCATGGCGTACCGTTACGAGAAGGTCTGTGTATCTAAATGGGCCAGGTTGGTCTACAAGCACATAAGCATAACAAACGTTGTAACTTCGGAGTCAACCCAGAACGTAGAATTACAGCATCGTAGCTAGACCTTACCCTCTGTCTTGTGCATGTTTTGGAATAGACGAATCAAGTTTAAATTCTCAATCTTTGAAAACAGTCCGAACGTACATGTTTGGATTCATGGTCAACAAGAGAGGTACTATTATCGCATATGTTTATCCATGAAAATGAAGCAGTTGGCTTATAATTGGATGAAGTCCTGTTCGAAAGAGACTGCAAGATGAGTCACGAGCTCATTGTGGAGGCACATATTGACATTAGGGGTAGTGGACAACAACACTCCGTGATTTCTTGCATAGCATGCTAATCCGGACCTAAGAGATGGGGGACAAATAAGTTGCTTGTCATTTTCATGCACGTAAGTGAATTTGAATCTTTCGAGGTAAATTGTGCGAGAACATAATTATAAGGGGCAAGTAAGTTGCATGTCACTTTCTCGCGAAAATTCACAAAATGATACTTGATCCTTTTGAGCTAAATCAGGAGCGACGGCTTAGTGGTCTTGAATGGATGGTTGAGTGTGATTCATTGCTCGCAATTAAACATTGAATTCTAATTATTTGGTGCATTTAATCCTTTTCTGCATACATACTGCAATTTTATAAACTTCATAGCCTTTTAGTTCTCCTCTCAACACAGCCCTACCCAAATCTTTCCAGACATGATTTTACTTTCTAACTTTTTGTTGGTGCCTAGAAATGTGTTAAGAGGAGAACAATTGATTGTCTTGTCTTAGCACTTTGATGTTGAATTGGTAATCGAACCCGCAAACAAAGGAAAGCTCCGAGCACTCATCTGAAAGCATATAGTGCGCGAGAAAATAGAGAAAAAGGGACGTTTAATTGGCAAACATGCAATGCACATTGGTGTTCCTATCAATCCGTGGCTTGGTTCATTCCCCTTTTCATAAGAAACAATGCTGAGATGAAAAGAAACTACATTTCAATCCTTAAATAATACCTTAACATTTGTTATTAATATGCTATATTAAGAAGCACAATAATGTGTGTCCCATGTGCATGGTTTCACGTAGTAAAATAAGATTATTAAAGTAAATATACGGATTAGTGAAAATCTATTTAATATATGATCGATCAATTATTTAAGGTATGGGGTAGCAAATGAATAAAAAATATTTTAAAATTCTTCGATTTTTTTTAATTATGTTATTTGGAAATTCAAGCTCAAATAATTTATTTTCTTTAAACGTTAATAATTTAAAATTTTAAATTAAGAGTTCAATATTTAAAATTTTATTTTAAACTAATTATTTAGATCGTCCTCTAAGTTTAATGGTAGTTAATTTGATAGATATATAGTTTCAAGAAGGTGGATGGACGGACTTAATTTGTTTATAATTATTTAACGAACATGGGTCTAAATTATGAGGCCTAATTATGGGTTTGGTATAGTTCTTGATCCTAAAAGCTCATAAGAACAGTTGACCCAAATTTGATGCCGGGCTGCCCAATTAACCGACCATGTCTCTCTATTCATGGCAATCAAATTTATGATTAAAAATATAATAGTAAAAGACATTTCTACATTTTAAAATTATCCTTTTTAAATTTCTAAATTTTTAGAATAAAATCTACTTTCTAAATTTATATTAAAAATAATAATGCAACTATGTTGTATAAGCATTGCATGTCTGTTAATCAAATACTGATTCTTAAATTCGATTTAAATTAAATAAATTGATATCAACTAATAATTTAATAAAATATCAATTAGAGTTTAATTAAAATTTATATTAGGTCATTTTTCAACAATATTTAATTGATTCAGTAATGGTATATTTTAACAAAATTAAATTTAAGATAATTTCTTTTAAATTTATAAAATTGAAAATTTTTGTAAGTCTTAAAATATGTGATAAAATTGTTCATGAATAATCGTAACATTATAAATTTAAGTTACATAAATAACTTTTTTATAAAAATACAAAAGAAATGGCACGTATATTATAACCTTTCTAAGACTTTTGTAAAGTGGAGAGCCTTATGCATTGAATATGTTAACTTTTTTAAAAAATAAAAAATTAAAGATTAGACAGTTATTTAAAGTAGATAGAGACCTTGGACTCGTTTGGATACCCACCAATCAGTTGTTTTTTTAGCTGATTGGTAGTTGTTAGCTGTTTGACTTTTCAAACAACTAACAACAACGTTTGGAGAGTAGCTTTTTAAAGAGCTTATATTGAAGTTAATAAGCTGAAAATGAAAACGCTGCAATATAGTAGCGTTTTCGTGCATCAGCTAAAATGAAATGTAGCCAAATCCAAATATATCATTTTTATATGTAACCACCACCAGCAGCTAAAGAAGAAAAAGAGAGCATTAAACACTTCAATCCTTGCCTAAATAAGGACATTTTTTTCACTTTTCTTCTTCCACTTATTTGTAATGCCAACTAACCTTCAATTCTTCCATTTGCATAATTGCGTAATATTTTGATATTTAAATTGTATTCTAGATTAACTTGCAATTAAGTACTACATGCGTGTCATATTTTTCTTAGTTTTAATACACAACAATTTCTAGTAAATAAGACAACTTAGTTGAGGTTCCTAGATTCCTGCATTTTAGAAACATTGTTTGTTCTTATAATTGTTTTATGCAATTATAGGTTATAAATAAAATGTTGACCTTAAACAAAAATGAAAATAAAAAGAGTCGCATAAATTTCTTATAGATGATAAAACAGTACAAGTGAACATAACTTCTCTAAAATCTAAATTTTTATAAGAATATTTAACGAAATACTAAGATATGTAATATTTACACTCTTGTAATTTAGATGACAAACTACTTTCAAGAAATAACCTGTAAATTTCGTTTTTAAATAAATAATAAGTACTATTCATGCTTTATATGTTCTTCACGCAACTATCATTTTGCTGCTTCTAAAGTGAAAAATAAACTAGAAATACTAATAGAGGGGTCAACCGTCAAGTTTATCTGCATTATTATTAAATTTATTAATATTTTGAAACACTTATTTTTCTTTCCTTTAAAATTCACTTACAAATATTGTTTTTACATAAAGGTTTTGATTAGTTAACAACTATTAACTTAAAAATATTATTTTTAATACTGATTTTTATTTTTGTCAAACTCATTAACTTTTAAAACTATTATCTGTATTAATGTGACATAATTATATCAAATCACAGCAAATATGCCATATTTTGTGGTAGCAAATATATCAAACATCTATTGTTAAATATTTAAAATTGAAAAAAGAATATATCTATTTGTATGAATTAGCTCAAATATAATACCAAAAAGTATTGTTTTAAAAACCTGATTAGAAGTTAAATCGGTAAGACAAGTGATTTAAGAGTTAAAAGGTTCAATCGATATTTGACCATAATAAAATCGAATAAAGATGAAATAAAATTAAAAAATTAAAATATAATTAAAAGAGATTATCCTTATTTATTTAAAATTTTAGTTTAAACGAAAATTTATTGAATGAATAGTACATGATTTATTTTGATTTATAAGAATTATTAAAGTGAATTGAACCAAAAAGTTAAAACTTAAACCAAAAGATTAAACTGGTAAATATTTTTATGATTAAATCGGCCAAATTGGAATAGTTTTTTAGTCATTGAAAGACAAAAACAGAAAATGAGTTACGTACAGGGATGACAATAAGCCGAACTGGGTCAAACCAATATCTAGGACTTAGGGCTGATTGACTTGAGCCTGGCCCAACCAAGCCATGGAGAGACCTGGGCTCGGTTTGACTTGACTTGATTTATAATATTTAAAAAAATTCAAAAAGTAATGTCATTTTATCATTCTTGATCGAGCCTGAGTTTGAGTCGGGCTCTCAAATCCCAAACGGCTCATACATTTGGGCTCGTGGCCCGACCAATCTCGACCTAGTCTATTGACTTCGAACTAGGCCGGATCCAGTCTCTCGTGCCCGTTGCGTACTTACATTATCATAAATTATCAATTCATTTGTAATAATGACACAATAATCAGCAGTTCCATTCCATCAAATAAGCATTGATACCTTATTATTTTTACTTTCCTTTTGTTTAACGCACGCTACTACTGATTTCACGAAGTTTCTCAATTTGTTTGGAAAAGAGAAAAACCTAACTGATTTTTCGGCTTCAAATCATACAGAGGGCACTCTTATACTGTTTAATTCGCTTCAGCTTCCAAAATTCGAACACCAAATAATTGGAAGCCCTAATTTTCCTGAAAGAGTTAAAATGTTATGTATATGATCGACGTGTAGATGCATGTCGGTGGAATAAAGGTGGATCTGAATTGGTTGCTGCAATTTGTGTTTACGATTTTTGTGATAGCTTTAGGTTTGCTTCACTTGGTAAAGAACACGGCTTCGAAATACTTCGAAGTCGACGCCGGTTTTGAAGGCGGTGGAAGAGGCGGCGGCGGTGCAGACGGAGGAAGAGCGGGGGGGAACGCTGATCGGAGTCTCACCGAGGGAGTGGTTTCCATGGAAACCGCCGAAGATTCATCTTGTTCCAATTGCGGCAAGTCTGGGAAGAACAAGAAGTGCTCTGGTTGTAAATCTGTTAAGTACTGGTGCGTATTCTTTTTTATTCAATGCTCGTCGAATACTTCCACTTTTTAACTTTTTGTGAATTCGGAGGCACTTGTATGGCCTTTGCATCATTGGCTTTTCCAATTTTCTTCTTTTATTTGATATTACAATGGAGAGGTACATATTTGGGAATATGGTTGTCTGTTTCTGGCGCCAGAACTGCCCTGATGATATATAGTTTACTGGTTAGAGTATGGTAAGACCAATTAGACACAGTTACAAGATTGAATAATCGGTTTAATAGATTTTATTTGTATTCACGATGTTATAAGTTTTAACTTGTAACCAAGATTTGCAATTTCATAGTTGTCTATAATGTTTTTAATACTGAATAACATGTATTGGGCTCCGTATTTTCAAGCATGCGGATTTTCTTTATAGGATAAATTTCAGCTCAAATGTACATTTCTAAGGTTAAAGTTGTATTTAACTAATATCGATTAGGATGTCATCCTTGGTAGCATTTTCAGCTAAAATTTCCTTAAAAGTTTATCAGTGATTCTCTTTTTCCAGCTCCTTGGAATGCCAAGCTGAACATTGGAACTCTGGGCACAAGACAAAATGCAAGCAGTTTGGACTGAAAACTCGAGGTGTTATTGCTGGAAATTTTTCCGGAATTGCACTTGTTCCTTCTAATGGGACTTCAAAACCTAGGAAAAGGCCAAGAAAGGCATATGCTTTGACCTTTTGTTTTGATCCTATTGCTCCTACTTTTTGGAAGCTCTTTTATCTTGTGAAGAGTTTCTTATTTTTGTAAGGAGGCAAAACTGATCTCCAAACTTATTTTCCAGGTTCTTTTTCCTTATGAGGAGTTCCTTAAACTGTACAACTCAGAAAAGCCATGCTTCGCTCCTTGTGGTCTCTTGAATTGTGGGAACAGGTCATACTTCATGACTCTAGTAGTGTGCTTTACCTTTTAAATAATGGGCAAATATGTTGGTAATTGTGAGTTATTTAGGGTCTTATTTTAGTTCTTCCTTTTGGTTGTAGCTGTTTCGCCAATGTGGTCTTGCAATGCCTTACTTTCACACGCCCTCTTGTTGCCTACTTGTTGGAGAAAGGTCATCAAAGAGAATGTGAGTTGAAGAATTATGATTATTGCCAATTATCATCTTAGACGGCCTTGGGTAATTCCTAAATTGCAACTTTTAACTTTACTTTTCAGGCAACTGTGATGATTGGTGTTTTCTATGCTTACTTCAAGAGCATGTTGAAAGAGCAAGCCAAACCTCTCACCCATTTTCTCCAATTAAAATTCTCTCCCGTCTACCTAATATTGGTGGTAACCTTGGATATGGAAGACAGGAGGATGCTCATGAATTCATGAGGTTTGCCATTGATACAATGCAATCAGTGTGCCTTGATGAGTTTGGCGGAGAAAAAGCTGTTGATGCTAGCTCTCAAGAAACTACCCTTATTCAACATATTTTTGGCGGTCAGCTGCAATCTCAGGTTATGCAACTTATTTAAGCTTTATAACTTTTTCATAAAGTGAAATATAATATTCTCTTACCTTGCTGCCATCTGACATTTTTGTCATCAATTAAAGAAAAAAGCTGATGCACTTCTGTGGCTGAGCTATTCAACAGAAAACATCATTAGGATGTTGGTTGATGTCACTGTACCATTAATTTTCCCTTTCTTGGTTCCTATAGATTACATTCTAGAAATGCAACAGCTTCCATTTTATGATAGACTTGAGAATACATTCTCATCTATGATTTGCCTTTATTGCTTCTTGGAAATAAAGGAAAAGAGAAGATCTTTTGCAAATAATAGACTCTGCAAAAATTAATTGGTCTAACCGTCTTCTCTCTCTTTGCCTTGGTGGTACATTATGGGAAGAAATGGAAATCTATCCTAATTATGAGCTATTATCTATTCTAAGTGTCTTAATTTACTAGAAATCAAGTAGGCGAGGTTCTAATATGATGTAAGCATCAGTTGCAGATGTGGCACTTCTTGTCATATAATGATGGCCTATGAATTCCATGAGGCAAAATTTATTAATTATCAAAATTTGTCTTATTTTTTTATTTCGTCGCTTACCAAAAATTATATGGCAAAAATTTTGGAATGAGATGGTTTGAAAAGTTTGGAGCTACTGAGCCATTTACAACCTCCACTGCTGACTCACTTGCAATGTGATTTGAATGTTGCGTCCCATAGTTTGCATATTGGTTGATGATTTGCCCCAAGTTTCTAATTGTGTACATTTCTTGAGCAGTTAAATCTTCAAACTCTCTTGGTCTGGTTGACGACCTGACTGATATTACTGTTTTGTAATTTACTTTAGGTGATATGTGCATCATGCAATAAAATATCAAATCAGTATGAAAGCATGATGGATCTAACTGTTGAAATTCACGGCGATGCTGCATCATTGGAGGAATGCCTTGATCAGTTCACGGTCAAAGAGTGGCTTCATGGAGATAATATGTACAAATGTGATGGGTATGGCTGATAGTCCTGAACTTTGAGGCAAAAGATCTCATATTATCCACTTTTGGCATTTGTTCATCATATGCATTATAATAGAAGACTTCACTTCTCACACAATTTTAGGCTTCCTGTACACATGATCGATAATCATGGAGGTGAGAACCCATATTATAATTTGAACTGAAATCGTGGGGTGAATAATAAAAGGTGAGAGTTTGATTTAATACATCCCATTCTTTTTCCTTTGAAGTAGACTCAGGATTTAACAACTCCATTATAGTTAGGTTTATCTCACTTTCCAGACTGAGCAAAATGAGTAGTTTACTTTAACCAGATCAAGATGGATTTAGTTGGGGCTGAAGGTAAAACTTGCTCATTAAGAAATTTTTGCACAAATTATCAAGCATTCTAGATTAGATGGGGAGTGATATGAATGAGTAACGTTACATATAAATTTATGTGTATGTTTGACTTTTTCTCTGTTCCTGATATTTGATGTGATCTCCACTCCTGTTTACAGGTGCAATGACTATGTCAAGGCATGGAAACGTCTTACGATCCAAAGGGCTCCAAATATTCTAACAATTGCCTTAAAAAGATTTCAGGTTGGACCAGTACCTATTTCTTTTAGATTCTATTCTCAACTTTTAATTGTCCTATGTTTATAACATCTGTTATATTATGTCCTACATTATAACATCTGTTATATTATGTCCTACATTATAACATCTGTTATAATACAACAACTTCTCTAATATAACATCTGTTAACCTGACTCTGCAGAGTGGCAGATTTGGCAAACTTAATAAACGAGTAACATTTCCTGAGACCTTGGACCTCAGTCCCTACATGAGTGAGGAAGCAGATGGTACTGATATATACAAGCTCTATGCGGTTGTTGTCCACATTGACATGCTGAATGCATCATTTTTTGGTCATTATATATGCTACACAAAGGATTTTTGTGGCAACTGGCACAGAATTGATGACTGTAAGGTGGGTCTCTCTCTCCCTCTCTCACCCGCAGCACTCGCTGTCCTGTCTTTGCAAAAGCTGCCATAATTTCATTATAAAACACTGCATCCCAAGTTTGCATTTAGAAATGACTGTTAGTAAGGATTAATCCATGATAATAATTCTAATCACTTGAACACTATGTGCTATTGGGTGCAACCTACTACTCAAACGTAGCTGAGTTTCATTTTCTGCATAGCCTGAACTGTATAATTGGATGAATTGATCTTTATTTTAAAGATGAAATGGCTGCTAATTAGCAGTACTGATTACTGTTAACTATTGGTTGATTAATCTGAAAGATGACTCGTTTTACAGAAGGTTGTAAGGTGAGTAAGATTCGTAATAGAGGTTACAAAAAGCAGGGTAGATTGGTTTTTATTCTAACCTAACTTTCCTTTTGGAGGAGAAGATTTTCATTAACTTACAGTTTAATACTAATAACTCCAACTGTTCGTATATCTTGCCTCAGGTTACAAGGGTTGAATTGGAAGAGGTACTTTCTCAGGGAGCTTATATGCTTTTATATAGCAGGTAACAAGCTAATCTCCCATATTCTTTCAACATTCTTTCTGTTAAACAAATTTTAGTTATTTACTTTTTCATATGTATAACACGGGAGAGAATGGAGGGGAGATTGAAGTATGTGTTTCTGTTTGATCACTTATGACTTGTAGTTGATTGTGCAATTGATTTTCTACTGATTGTTTTACTAGTAAAATTATTTGTTCTACCTAGAAAGGCTGGGGCTTCGTCTTATTCTTTGTCTATCTTAATGTTTTATTTGGTTACTTGCATAGTTTAACAAGCTGGTTGGTTTTTGGTTTTAACTGAAAATTTGTGCCCACAGGTGCACCGGCAGTTTTTATATTATATTTGATGAACATATTAGCTGTCTGGTTTTCGTTTTTTACAAACTTAAGCTGTATCCTAAAACTAGCATGTAGGAGTGGATTTGTGTTGTTTAATTTGAGAAGCACTGTACATTAAAACGAGAATTTAGGTTATAATTTCTAAGAGTGGTGTTCCTTTGGTCATGTTTTACTGGTGTGGCGCAGGGTTTCAGCTCGGTCATCTTGTTGCAAAACCATGGAAACTTTGAAGGAGAAGCGGGAAATGGCGAAATCAGTATCAGATTCTCCAAAGGAAAATGGTGATTGCATGTCAACTTTGGCATCTATGAATTCAACAAGCAGTTCTGGGTCCCTAGCATCGGAAAGTAATTCTGATGTTGTAAGGGAGCACTTTGAAGATGGTGGTGCAACTAGTATGCGGCTAATTTCAGGCAATACAGAAGTTTCTTTTCCACTCAAGAATGGAAATTTGGGAGTCGAATCTAAAGCTGAAATAGGTGCAGATCATATGGATACTTTTCCTTCCAAGTCTTGTTCTTCTCCTTTAAAGAAACCGTTAATCCGTGATAAAAGTTTGCTGGTTGGAATCAATTGTGAAGACCCGGAGAGTATGGTAGTTGATCGGGAATCAACTTCATCTGTTTCAGTGGAGCCTTCTGGACAGCTAAAAGATTCATGTGCTCCAATTGGCTCTAGATCTCCTGTTGAAGGTTCTTCTGGACTGAGTTGGGACGTTGTGAGGGATATCAAAGTTAATGGCAGCATTCATTCATATTCAGGCGGCGCTACTACTACGAACGAGACTCATAATCTGAAGCGTGAATCACCATTCCGCGTTTCAGATAATTATGCTCAGAATTAACAGATGGTCACCGAGTTAAATCTGCGACTTTCCACAGGTCCATTGTTAAATACTTATTCATGATCCCAGCTGGAGAAGAACGAGTTAGGATTTTCATCTAAGGTTTCGATATTTTAGCGAAATCTTAGGTTCCATTTGACTTGGAATTACAATATGAGAAGAAAAGTTGCTTTCGTGTCGTTGCTTGGGCCCAGTCTAACTAAAACGGTTGATGAAGTTACTCATGAAACATCTTTGCTGGTAGTCTGTCAAAAGTCGGATCCAAAATTGAAACATAAGCTCAAACTTTAACTTTGGTAGCCTTACTTTTAGAAATTAAACAAACATAATGTCCACACCATTACAAAATTTAGCAACAAGTGAGATGGTGACCCCTCAAAAGCCCTCAACAATGAACTGTTTTTGCCAAATGGTGGTACCTTCTTAGTCTTCAAAATTAAAAGTTGCTTCACATGATCAAAGATAGCCGAAAGGATCTTCCCAGCTTGCAGGACATCTATACATCATAGAAAGTTAAATCTGCAACAAATACCTTTCGCACTGACAGGCGAGGCAAACAAAACTACTCGTGTTTGATTCTGTTGCACCTCTTCACGTTTGCAGCAATTGAAGGTCCTGGAAATACATATGATGATTTAGTTGCGCTGGCCGAGGCATTTTTCATTGACTATTTCACATCAAGATGCATCATGAATAAATATTAAACTTCCCATTTCAATTACCTTTACTACAAAGGATCGTATGTTATCCATTGTTTTGTAAAGGCATCATTTTAAGAATGTTCAGTATCGGCATTTCAGAAACTGAATTTTGTTTATAAGCTAGTAGATATTAAGAATCTGAATCATCGCAGGCCAAGAAGCTTGTCCATAAGAAACAAGAATGTGACTGCAAACTTTTCATATGATGCTTGGACAGCTATATTTTGCTGTGCATAAAACTGGAAATTTTAGCAATGTTTTTCTACTATAAAATCATGGATATAAACTTGGAAATCGTAATGAAACCTAGAAACTTGTAAACAAATGACAATTAAAAGAATAGGGAGAAACAGTAAAAATTTCTAACTCTGGATAAGCAGGGAGAAGTTACCATAGAACTTCATCACAGGTTTCTTCCCACCCTCGATGAGTTCCAACACGAAGATATCTCCTGCACTTAGCCGCTTTGACCTTGCAAATGTGGTCCAGCCCTTTCCAATGTACACTCTGCCACTTTTCCTTATCTTTAATGATACTGGCCATGCCCTTCCTGTTTCATCTAAAAGGATCAACTCACAAGATGCGCTTGTTAGGCCAGTTGTGCTTGCAAATTTTCTAGGGATAGCCTGCAGATAGAGTACACATGAGATAATAATTATACGTGAATGTACAACACCTGTTGTAATACTCACCAGACCTTTTGTAAGGTTATATTCGTACATAGTGATTGAAACATGGGGATGTATGATTGATGAAGAACTAGGTTTTGTATCATGGATCAGATGCTCTTTTGCTTCAGGTTGCTTCGTCAACCCTGCAAAGCATTGTCAGCAAGAAAAGCAGTGTCATAACAAGGAAAAAGGGAAGGTACCTTCATGAGCCTTTTTTTCAACATGAAATAAATTGAATAGCAGCAGTTGACTTTTCACCAATTAATGCATAACATGTTTTTAGGTTGGCCACCTCAGCTTGTGCTAGGTGGTTGCATTTAGGGATGGCAGTCCAGGCCCAAGTTGACTGGCTGGGGCCATGGGAAGCCGGCCCAGCCAGATTTGGGTCACCAAAACGATGTCATTTTAGTTCGTAAGTTTCTTAAACTAAAGACCAAAACGACATCATTTTTGGTTGCAGACTAAGCGGTTGGCCGGGCCAAGTTAGAGATGGCCTCAGCCTGACCATTGCAAATCCTAGTTGCATTTCATGGTTTAAGCATATATGTTGATATTCAATATCTCCTCTGAAGTTCAGCAAATACAAATTGAGCAACAATCAAACAACAGAAAATAAAGCAATTACTTCAAATCCTTCATGTATACCCATAAACACTTACTCAGATACAACTTAATGCGTTTTTGTTCATAAGGTTTATCCATACTCCATTGAAGTTAGAAGAATCATGAAAACATGAAATTCTTGAAATTTAATAAAACTTACCGACCATTTGTAATGTAAGGGTACTTCCCTTGTCAGTGAGATCAAAAGTTATGGTATTTCCTTCCATAATGCGATTTGTATTGCAAAAGGCTCTCCAACTACATTTAATATACACACGACAACTTGATTTTCTGTGGCCTAACTCAGCAGGCCATGATCTCCCCTGCCGATCCCTAAGGATAATCTCGCAATTTCTACCAGTCAAGTTGTTCAGCCTGGAAAACTCCTCTGGGATTTCCTGCTTAAGAGAATACAAATGTGAACAACTAAAACAGAGCAACAAAACTCATAGGTGCTAACCATTATTGAACTGCTAAGAATATGGCGGGTCAGGATTGCTGCCAAGGAAAGATCCTTCTGCAGAGATGGACCAGCACTTCCTTGCTTGCAAACAACAATTTGCCTTGCCTCTGTCGATTCTCCTGCATCAGTAGTTGACCATTCAAGAAAATCAACATTACAAGCTACAATAGCAAGTTCTAGGTAGATCTTCCATCTTTTGCAATTCAAGAATACTAAAGCTATTTCACATACCATATAAATGATAGAGAAACGTAGTAGAAGAAGACATTATAAGTTCGAGGTGAAGAAGTAACAATTAATAAACTTACTGGTGTCGATCTCATCACTTGCAAGCTCTTCCCGTCCCACAATCTCTTTGGCTGCAATGTCCTCACACCCTTCTTGAAATTCACTCTCTTGCTCCTCCTTTACCGCGATCTTGTACTCTTTTTGACATGCACTTGGATCAAACACCATAACATCAAACAACATATCTCCTTCATGTCCGAATACCAGGAAATCACCCACATGCAAATCATGATCCTGAACAAACTTTAGCCAACCATCTTCAAACCTTCTGCCATTTAACCTGACCGCCCAAAGTTTCCCAAGACGCCCTCTCAGTGTAGCTCTATCACAATCTTGCCCATTCAAGTGCATGAAAAAAGAAACTGGAATCAACTGCAAAAGCACGCATGTCGATGTTAATGTGTGATCAGAGTGAGGGCTACTGGGACTGGGTCAAAGAGCCTTACAAATGTATGCTCAAAACCTGGCAGAAGTGGCTGGAAGAAGTGTGCTTTATTAGGAACCATTCTCCGTCTGATCAAAGTCCCCTAGCACAGTATCACTTATCCAGAAAACTTACAATAAAGTATCAAAACCTAAAATCTTGAGCTTAGATACAAACATTTTACGAACTCATAAGCAAAACCAAATACAGTCAACAGGCGAGGACAACAGTGGGGTGTCAAATCACAAGAAAGCGAAGCGACTGGCCGAAAGCTATACTATTAAGTCGTCTTCCAAGTTCCAACCCATTGGTGCAAGCAGGCTTTCGGATGAAAAAGCATTAGCCCACAATTTCACGTCTTGCTAGTTAAACCCTTTCTAATTAGGCCAGTACTGTCATGGCTTTTGTACGGAGATTCATTAGACGCTAAATACTAATTGGCCATTTGTAATTTTTGGAATTGAATTCTTTAATGAATTGAATTTAATTATATTAATGAGATTGAATTGAATTCAATTTACACCATTTAAAACAAATCAAGTAATATTATAATTGAATTCAATTATACTATTTGGAACATAATCAAAATGAATTCAATTATTTTATATGACATTTTTACTCTTGACTAAAAGACAATCTTATTAAATAATCAACATTCACACTTATATAGAGCAAGTTATAAACACCAATTTCCTTATAAGTGATATCATCAAAAAAGTTCATTATTAAAATGAAAAGAAAAAATTGATTGTAAATAACATTAGGCTAGACCGAGCTATGAAGACAATAGAAAATTATTATAATTTAGAAGCTTAAAAATGCATGAATGAGCAATAGTTCTTTTGCATTGACAACTACAAGGCATTATCAATTTTTGAAATTTCATTTCGAATTACATGATATCATAACAAGTTTAACTTGTCTTCCGGTGATAAGAAGACATAACATCGTTACATCAGAAAATTAAATAAATAACATTCATACTTGCATAGAGCAAGTTATATC
>JAOSBN010000003.1:31836788-31856017 GCA_027563595.1 Erythroxylum suave
ATTTCTTTCATTGCATTGGACATAACTTGTAATTCCGAAGAAATTTGATCTTCCACTCGTGCTTTTCTTTTCTTACCTGTGTAGGATGGCTTCGACACTGAAGGAGTTGATGATGAGGGAGCTTGATTTGTTGGTGTTGTTGGAGTACTCTTACTCTCAAATGGATAAAAACTCTCTAAATGAATCTCATTATTTGCTTGCATATTATCAATGTCCTCAATATTCATATCCCACCTTTCCTTTTCCCATCTTTGAATCTTCTCTCTTGTATTTTTAGTTTCAAATCTGATAGCTCTATCTTCCTTATAGATCTCGCGAACAAGGTCCAAATTAGGTAAAGGCTTCACTCGAATATGTTTCACCTTTTCGTTAACCTATCAATCAAAATACAAGAAACTATGTCAACAAACTTCATGCATAAAAATAATACAAATATAAAAAATTGACTAGATAAGTATTAAATAAAATACCTGTATCAAACTTTGCCACACCTCTGGAACAACTTCAAATGTCTTGGTAACATCATCCCATCCAATTCCACTTTTGCCATCAAGAAATACTGCCAAATGCATTTCTTCCCTTAAAGTTTTCAACCGATTTACAATTTTGCTTCGATTAATCTTAATTCCAAACTTTTCATTAATTTCTTTTATTACCTCTCTATATGCATCAGCAATAAAATTTCTATCCTCCTTTTGGCCTTTATTTTTTTGCTCCCTAAGAACTTGAAACATGCAGTTATCCATTTCATAATTCCACCCCAAATATCCATCAGCTTTTTTTCATCATAATTCACCTTTACGTCCATTGTGTCATCTATTTTTTCCAAACACAATCCAACACAAACCATCTTATAATGTTATTAATCTTACTTTGCTCAACAACATAAGCAAGCATAAAATTGTTAAAGACAATTACATTCAAAAGACGAACAATCATGTTTACAAGTGGCAGAAAAAAAGAGAGAAAAAAACATAAACAAAGTTACATAATGTAATGACAAAATTTCAACAAATCAATATCTAGAAATGTAATCATTCCACATATGCGCAGCTGTACTATTTCTTATTATATCTCCTTGTCTACCATCTTCATTCCTAGTAATTCCTCCAAAGACATTATCATCTTCATGATCACTATTCAATAGCTTTCTATCAACTTTTGCAACAAGTTCTTACTTTGAATCATATTATATCAAAAAGTTATGTAAAATACAACAAGCTAACATAATTTCAGATAACGTGATCATAGCTTGACATCTCAGATAAAATGGGAAATCTACACTTCAAAACACCGAATGCCCTTTCAATTGCATTACGTAATCAAGTATGTCTCAAGTTGAATAACTCTTTTGCATTAGTTAGAGCCTGCAGAGAATACTCTTTTAAATAATATCGAGTGCTTCTATAAAGAGCAATAAATTCGGATCTCATCATATATCCAGCATCTACTAAATAGAATTTACCTATAAATAAAATTAAAACCATTTATTGTATGCTTATTGACAATAACACTTTTTGTATATAATATGGAATTTAATAATCTTGAATTAGTAGGCACCTTGAGGAACAATGAGCTTATCTTTTCTAGCTAATGCATTACTAAAATTCTTGAATTTGAGGCTGAACCTTCCCATCCAAGTAGGATATATGTAAATTTGAAGTCAAAAGTGCATGAAACCAAGACATTCATTATAAGATAACTCTTCCTTCCTCTGTATCTTGATATATTTTCCTTTGAAACTTTTACTTTGATATGTGTTCCATCAAGAGCATTAATATAATTCTAAGAAGTCTATAAAATGTATTACAATTTTGTATTAATATAAAAAGTATGTTTTTGTATATAAATTGTTTTAAAAAATGCCTGAAAATATGGATAAAATCTTCCTCCACTATTGATTATTTTGGGAGCGACAACCAAAACATTTGGTTGAACCAAAAATTGATCCTCAAGGGTAATTATTTCTCTGAGTGCTTGGTGGAAGTGACGACTAATTGTTTTAGTAGGTTGTCAAAAAAAGAAACTTTGTGAATGAGTGCTAGCTTTATCACTTAAAATATGTAAAAATGTTCCAACTTGTTCCTCAACCAAACCATATTGGTTATCTTTTAATAGTCCCCTCCCGCGAAAAATTGAACATAAGCGAATAAATGCATCATAACTCGTGCGTAAAATGCTACATGCAATATCATGTATCTCTATTGCGGTTAGTAATTCTTAACGTATAATTGCTCTATGACCTCTTCTTGTATGCATTAGTTGTTTATTAGCTCGAGACATATATTGATATATATAACTCAAACAAATCAAATAACCCGCATAAGCAACCATAGCAAGTATATCATTTCTTTCAAATCCTCTCATATCGCTTGCATTTAGACTTTATTTATTGTCACAAAACAAGTAGAAAAAAATATTGACATTGGCTAACATCATTTTATTAATTGCTTAAAAAAAGTAATATAATATATAATAGTCTAAAAGTGAGATAAGTTGCACAAACACAAAGTATCTGCTTCCTCTCCTCTTGATCATCGAAGTTTGCTGGGTTGTGGTCAACCAAAATATGCATTTTAATAAATTTAGGGGCAGGATAGTGAAAGATTTGAAAAATTGGGATGGCTATGTAGTTCTTTGTTCAAAAGTTTATGAACTTGGAGAACAGTAGGTGATATCTATAATTGAACTTAATCACAATCATGAAATTGGACATTTTGGTGGTAGACAAAATAGGGACTCTCGTGCATGTGTTTCTGAAACTCACTCTGTTTGGACTAAAAATGAAGTTGGAACAGCCAAAGACGATGAGGTTGCAAGATATGACTTCACAAGTAGCAGAAATGACTGCAACTATTTGGGAGACAAGAAATTGACTAGTCTAGAACCAAATGATTGTTAGAGCCTGCTCAACTATCTTAGTCACTTGCAAACAAGAGACCCTGCATTTTTCTATACGGTGCAAATTGATGGAGCAAACCGGATTGCAAAAAAAGAAAGTAAAACTCAATTTATAAAACACCTAGAAAACAAACCAGCAAACTTTCAAGAGATCCCAAGTAACTCATGGTCATATCTTTACCATCAACCAAAAGGTACCGTAAAAAATGCAGAATTCAATGGTCCTTATGCATAAGAACGAAGAAATTGATTCAACCTCTTGAGAATCTATAGATTTGGAAGAGAACAATGAGGAAAAGGGAAAACTTGTGGGAGGTGCCGGTTCCTAGAGAAGGTGATGTTGTTCTTCTTGGTGGGAGGGGCTCCAGGCTGCATCAGTTGAAGTGAGGGCTGCGTGAGATATGAGAGGGCTGAAGAGTGCTGCGTCAGTTGAGGAGCAGTGAGGGCTGTGTGAGATATGGGAAGGTTGAAGAGTGCTGCATCAATTGAAGATAGGGTTATTACATGAGTATTATGGGACGAGTAAGTTTTAACGTTTAAAAAGAAGTGTTGAAATGAGTTGTAATTCAATTCTTGTAGTTTTTAGATAGAATTAAATTTATAAAAAAAGTTAGGTTTCAATTAAGTTTATGAATTCAACTCGTCTGTTTTTAAGTTCCCAACGTAGGAATTGAATTCAATTCAATTGCTGTCATTCCAAACAGGGTGTAAACATCAAATACTAAAACGGGCCTACAATCCAATAGGAACTATGGAACAGTAAATAAGTGATTAATGATCTAAGAAATTAACATTAGGGCTGTTGGGTCGATTGAAGTTTGAAACTGTGTAAGAGTTGCGCCGTTGTCCAGCGCCAAGTCGCGATCTTTTGCCCAAAACCGATTAAACAGCTGATTGGGGAATGGGTTCGGGCAAGTGCGAATGCATGCATGTGCCGGGACACGCGCCAACCACTCTCTTTGTCTCTAATGCTTTTCTAGGCCAACTTAGCGAGACTCCTCAGTCACTCACGTTCCTTTGTACTCTCACAAATCCCCACTTTTTGAGGCTTCTTTTCAATTTCTTAACCTCTTTCACTGGATCCGAGAACACAAGTACCCATTTTCCGTAGTTATTCTTTAACGGTTCTTACTATGGAAGGTATTAGTTGTCACTTACCAGTTTAATTCTTTTTCTTTCCTTACTTTCTGTCTTTTAATCAAGCGATTGGTTGCCTTTACTTGCATGCTGGGTTTTCGTTTTCGAATAAGAATTCTTCGATTTGCAGGGTAACTTCATGACGGTGTTTGATTTTGGGCAAATATTTGGAGGATCTTTGATCCAGTGATGTGACTGGAGCAACTGATTTGTGAGATTATTTGAAACCCAGAACCTCATTTGTTTCTGTTCATAAAATTGATTCGTTTTTCTGGATCATTATACGGCGATGGATAATAGAAGTGATAAAGAAACGAGTTCATTTTTGAGGTTCTTTTTCTTCCTTTTTCTTTAGTTTATTCTTATTACCTGGCCTTATCATATCAGGTTGTTGAAATTTGTATCAAAATGCTAACTTGATTAGTTACTACTTTTTTAAAGTAATCCATGATCACATTTAACACTCTTGTAAAGTAATCCATGATCACATTTAATGCATGCATTAGTGATTCCACGTTTGAGGCACTTTGTATTCTTGATCTGTTTATGTTAAATTCTTCTGCCGTTTTTCTGGGACTGTGCTGTAGAAGGACTAGAGGATAACTCGTTTGGTATTTTCGCGGCATTGCTACAACTTAAGGGCAATTGTTGTCCTCGTCCGTTTGAGGCACTTTGTTGGTTCTTGCAGTTTGTTTGCGGCCGTCTCATATGGGATTGCTTCAATGGCGATGGTATTTATTAATAAGGCCATTCTTATGCAGTACGCAGACTCGATGACCCTTCTGACACTGCAGGTATTTCCAAAAGAACACTGTGCACTTTTGGGTCCATTAGACAGGAAGGATATTTAATTTTTTTTCCCCAATTTTTTCTTGTCTTAGCAATTGACGACAGCTTTGCTCATAGACTTTGGTCGGAGATTTGGATGCACTAAAGCCAGGGGCGCAGATATGCAAACAGCTATAAGACTTTTCCCAGTTTCACTATTCTACAATGCCAATGTTGCATTTGCTTTGGCAAGCTTGAAAGAAGTCAATATACCTATGTATATTGCCATAAAGAGGCTTACACCTCTTGCTGTACTTATTGCTGGATCTTTTTCTGGAAAGGGCAAACCTACGATGCAAGTATGCTGCTCCTTTTTTATGTAATTTACTTACATAAGCTTCTATTTGCATTGATATGTTCATTGCCTCTTGAGTATTGTGAGTGGATATCAATGGTATCAGCTGAGTTTAACCAGTAATTCCAATGGCTGAATATTGATGTTTAGAACATTGGTTCTTAGTTGTGGGAACTGTGTTTCATTGTTCATGGAAGAGATTTCTGTTGAAGACACTGAGTTTAATGTCAAAATGTCCTTGGTTATATATTTATTCAGTGAAATTCTTGAACAAATATCTTTTAAGCTTGATGACTTGGGATCTTTAATGTGGCATACTCCTTCGATAAGATGACACGGTTTCATTATTTTTCAGGTGACTCTTTCTGTACTATTGACCGCTGCTGGGGTTCTTATTGCAGCACTTGGAGATTTTACATTTGACCTTTTTGGATATAGCATGGCCTTTACGTCTGTTTTCTTCCAGGTTGGTTATTAATTGCTTAAGTTTTTGTCATTATTAATAGCTCCTCAAAGTCATAGCTGCTTAAAGATTATACTGCTTCTTTGAAAGTGCAGACTATGTACCTTGTATTGGTGGAGAAGTCTGGTGCAGAAGATGGGCTTTCCTCAATAGAGATCATGTACTATAATAGTTTCTTGTCTTTTCCATTTCTAATGTTCCTCATTGTAGTGACTGGAGAATTTCCAAACTCTATATCACTTTTATTTGCTAAGGTCAGAATCTTAACCCCTTTTCTTTATTGTCTAGGTTATTGTTGATTGGATCATTAAGGCAATTGTGTTTTGTATCGTGGTAGTGTGGGTCTTATATTTCAGCCGTGTTATAACTTGGAATCTTGAATTTGTTGTCAACAATGAAATTCTTTATATAATTTTTATCAAAGTTTGAAGTCCTAACAGATTGATTCTTTTTTCTAGAATTTAGGCAGGTGGATTTGTTGTCAACAACGAAATCCTTTAGGATAAATTATAATGACTCTGTCATTTGAAATGCTTCAATTTCCCTTGATTTCTTGAGTAGCTCTATTGCATAGGCTAAGAAAAAGAAAAGTGCAAGTCAAATAATTCATGATGCAATGAACCTCAACAATCTGGCAAAGGACAGTGCTGGTTCTAGCCAAAAATAGTGGTGAATGGAATTTTGATGGTATCAATCGAACTTATCAACTATTTTATTCATCAAATCACTTATGATTTGCAATTTATCTATTAAAGCAGTCCCAACTTTTGACACTTCCATTTTTGCATTAAAATGTTGCAAGGTGATGAGGACTTGTTGGGCTTTCCATTCTCTTTTTTGTGTTCGCATTCTTCACTAATTCAGGCAAACAAACAATAAAAAACTCCAGTTTATGAGCAATTTTGACCTCTGCAACCTTGAACTTAAATTATGTTGTTTGGCTAACCATGAAAGAATTTTACATACCATTAAATTTTTGAAGGCTTGCTATTGTTGTTGATTCAAGTCTCAGTTATTGTTTCACTGATCAATGCATGGTCTTGATTGATCTTTCTGAGAATGTTGGGTAAATTCTTTATCCGAACTTTTCTGGTAATTAGTGATACATTGATATGAAGATTTGATTGTTCCATTGTTCTTATGATAAGAGTATGCAAATAGTGTTGTTGTATTTATCATAAGCCCTCAAAACTCTTTTTCACTGCAGAGTAGTTCCTTATCATTTTTGGTGATGGTGATCGTCTCACTGGTGATGGGAATAATTCTTAATTTCACCATGTTTTTGTGTACCATAGTCAACTCTGCTCTAACGACAACCATTGTTGGAGTCCTGAAGGGTGTTGGTTCCACGGTATGTGTGCTGTAGAGTTGTACAAATACAAAAAGAGGGAACTTATGAAACTTTAAACCAATCATTATGTTAAACTGGACCAATATGTGGATTCTTAACAGGTAAAAATATAGCACTTCAGATCAAACAGAAATCAGATTCTTGTGAAATGAATTTCTCTTTACTGTTACCTTTTTTTCTATGGCCAATTTCCCACCTTCAAGCCTTTAATCTCTACCATATCAAAATTAAGAACTTGGAAGTCCATATAGATTTAATTTTCTTTTGTTTCTTGCCTCTCAGACTCTTGGTTTTATCTTGCTGGGTGGTGTGGAAGTGCACGCTCTCAATGTGACTGGATTGGTGGTCAATACAGCTGGTGGGGTGTGGTATTCCTTTGCCAAATATCAGCAAAAGAGAAGCAAGCCACAAAAACTCATTTCAGACATAGATTCTCATCGTAAATAGTCTTTTCTGTTCTGGAAGAATAACAATTATGCAGCCAAGTGTTGCATTTGTTCTCTTCCGTTGTCAGATACCTTGAACTGCTCTTGGCCATAGCAAAGTATTGGTAAGAGACCAGTAGTTTATAATTTAAAATTTACCTCACAGTTGTTACTGAACTGATACAGCTTTTAGCAACAAATCATATTATAACAAATCCTTCCTGTTCATTAAATTTTTTGGTCCATTTTGAGCCATCTCAGAAGGTAATCATGCACCTGAATAGGCTTCCAGTAGCTGGCAAAAACTCACTATCCTCTCCATCCTTGTCATAAATTAGGATCCCCTTTTGTCTCACGTATCTGGCACTTGATTGAATTTGTAGTAAATAGCTTTGGCAATGGAGAGTGGGTGGTGGGGACGAAAATGCTTACGGATAGCCCCAAAGGACAACAGTGTAGTTTGGCCATTACTAAGCTTAATCTTGTGCTTGTTAGTTGTACTGAAAGTGAAAGCTGGGGCAGTTATTATTGTTGTTCATGACTAGTTTAGAAACAAGTGGACCTTTCCACTATTCAAATTTCTAATCAATATTCGCCACCTTGATGATAGGTTCGGTTCCTTCATAATTATTCATTTCTAGTGTCCCGTTCCATTCTCAGCGTACATTACGATACGAGTCAGTCTCATCCAGCAAATCTCGTTGCAAAGTAAGGTTTCTTCTGTCTACTCTTCAGATGAATTTAGTTTTACGCAAATTCCCACCTTAAAATATTGAACTTTCTTCTTTCCTTTTAATAAATGGTTGATTTATCCTATCCTATCCATATTAATAAAATCCACAAAAACACGAGTTAGCAGAGAACATATTATGGTGACTGCTAAGTGAAGGTTGGTACATAATCCAAACGCTGAGCACAATCTCCAATCTTCACCGACAAAAGATACGTCATATAGTGGATGCTTTTGTAATTGGCAAGTAGGACACTCCTCATGCATGCCTGTCTTCGAACTTAACAATATTCCATTTCTCTTCTTTCTATGACCTGCCAATTTTTTTGGTGGTAATTAGGTCATTTTATGTTAGATGACAGACTTTAATTGCTCCCTCAAATCTTCGGTATCATTTACTCTGGTCTAATCCTGTCCCATTTAACACATAAATAGATGGTTGAGATTAAATGAGACATATAAATAAATAGTTGGGATTAAATGAGACAGAATTGGGCCAGGGTAAATGGCGGGATTAGGCTAGGATAAATGGCACAGAGGATCAAGTCCCTTAATTATTATATACTTGGAGTTGTTACATTTAATTCACCTTGTAGCAGAACAAGAACCTATTGCCTACCTTTCGTATTCAGATTGTTCTCCTCCGGTGGCCAAAACAGACGTCAGTTCCCATGTGAAGTTAATTGAGCGAAATGCCCACCTCAAAAGTTCCAAATGTGTAGAAGCATTGGATGCAAGTGGAATTTCACCATTAATGTAGAAGACCCCATAAATGGCCTAACATGCCATAGTTGGGTTTGTTTTGCTTGAGATGGGAAAGGTTGGTTGAGGTTTCAGAATGGGATTTTATGACCAAGTAAAAGAATTAAAGAAGGTAGGGGATAAAAGGGAAGTCTTCTGTTTTATTAATCGAGTTGGAAAGTGCTCAATTCAATGTTTCTGATGTTTGAGAGAGACGCAGCATGTAAAATAAGAAATTTTGTTGCCTCAAGAAAAGTTAACATCAGGTGGAGATGGCGTATATACTGAGGAGGATCATAACTTCTTCAGCCACAAAAATGAGAATCACATAACGTGCTATTGACTCTGTCAACAGTGGCTTGGTGTATAGTCAATTTCCTTATCGACATGGAATGATGTAAAAATTCTGATGTCTCTGTTTCCTATCAAAGTGGATTTTACATGTTCATATGTCTGTGTCCGTGTGTGTTTTCATAACATCCTGTTTGTTCATTCAGACATTTTCACTGTTAAACTTAATTTAACAACTTGAGATCGTGGGAATTATGTTTGATACTATTTCGTAACCAACAAGATGAGTGCCCAATCCCAATTCTGCCTCGTACAGCCTTCCTTTGCTTCTCTATATTTAATATCCACTAGATCACTAAAAGAATAATTTAGTAATAATAAGAAAATGAAAAGTATAGTTTGGAGAAGAATTCAGCGGATTTGACTATCTTTAATCTCTATGATTGAGAGAGATGAGAGCAAATTTCTGGTGGTGAAACAAATTCAGAATCACATGACAAGAAGACTAAACCTGAATCAAATTGGAAGATCGAAAACATCGAGAACACATATATTAGTAATACCAACTCGTTGGTCAATCGAAAACAGTCTTCCTTAAATCTGCATTTTAGTAAGACTTTTTACGGAATTGTTGTTGTTATACCAAGTAACAACTCTTGGAGCAGAAAGAGAGCTTGGCGACTATGCATGGTAATAATAAGCAATAGAGGGAAGAAGAATGAGGCCAAAGTGGCGTTTTATTCTTACATTGGCATTGAAGCCATAAAGAAGGGAAAAGGATGGTTACTTGTTAAAATACTAGGTAAACTAGCAAAAGGCAATCTTACAACTCAAAAGTGAAAAACAAAAAAAGGACAAATTAAGGACAAGTGCCAAACCTTCACTATAAGCAAAGTTGGTTTCCTGCTGAAAACCTATGTGGGTTTTCTTAGTTCTTCATACCCTTTTAACTCCCATTTGTCTCACAACATAGCTTAAGCTTGTTTGTTAGATTTATGCCAAAAGGATTCCACTAACGATAATGTTGTTCTACATGATTACTAAAATAAGGCCAATCAAAACAAATCTTCCATATTCTTCTCATTGATCATCCTTTTGTTCTATTCATTGTAGTGTTGTTTGTTCCCAGTAGCTTGGGCTATAATAAGTTATCAGAAATCATCCACCAATACCAACAATATCCTCTTTATTTAATGTACCATCCTCAATTATGTTGAGACTTCCTTTCTATTTCTTCTTTCAATATCCAGAAAAAGAATGGTGGCCATGACATCATGTCTTGCTTAAATGACATTATTACCACCGAATAAGCCCCATCTCTAAAGTATTCAACGAGGGCAATCGCATGGGGTCCCCAGTCATTTGTCCTCTTTCCCTTTTTTGATTTTTTCCTCTCCAACTCTTTTATATCAACAAAATTATGACTAAATAAAGTGAGAGAATAGGGAATATTCTTTTTTTTTTTTTTTTCCTGCAACCGACATGTTCCTGATTAAAGTTATGGTTATTATTATTCTTCTTCTTTAAGTATCTTGATTAGTCGAAGAGTAGTGTAAAGAGTAGACTGTACCAAAGTTCCCCATATCAGAAATGTTCTTTTCAATATTTTATCTGTTAGAACTTGGCCTTCAATTATGACATGTCTGTTTAACAGTTTTACCATTTTATGCATTACATTAGATAGTTCTAATTATCTTCCTGCTTCTCTAAATTTGCTAATTTAAAGATACCTACCTCAGTTATGGAAATTCAACACGTTTTAGCTACAGACCTTTCCATGTTCTGTGGTGTTGTTTTCTTAGTCAACTGATGTTTACGGAATTGACCTTGGAAGTCCTTGTTAGTGTGATTTATGTTTATGTTTTTAGAAGAAGGATTATAATTATTTATGAGACAAGGCCTCTAATTGTTCCAAGCAGATTTAACAGCTGCCGGATAAAAGGGTAAATGGTAAAAAATAAAAATACGGTAAGTTTTGGACAGCCTTTGGGCTTTGGCCGTATCAGTGGACAGGCAGACACACACATGGTGGTAGGTTCTTGCAAGCTGCAGATACCTTTCCCCTTATTATTGCTTTGCCATGCTGGATCTATGGCGTACTTGTAAGAGGGTCTTCCAGGTTAAGAGAGCACATCACACTCTTCCCTTTACCTTCGTTTTTCTTTGCGACATTGTGCATAGCAGGAGTGACCTTCAAGGGTGTTCCTTGAGAAGGTTGACTGGGGGATCTAGTTCTTCATTCTAGTTCCTGACATGGGTGTGTTTCATTTGTTGGTGTTGGGATCTTGGTATTGAAGTTTTTCTGAGCACGGTGGTGCTTTGAAGTGTTAAGCTTTGAAGCTGTGGACATATAAAGGTCTGTTTTTGGCTCGGAAGTTGATTCAGGATAGAGAAAATGGCTCCAAGATTGGATTTTTCTGAATGGTGGGCAAAAGGTAGCAAGAAGGGTGCACCAGTAGTGGTCAAAATGGAGAACCCCAATTACTCTGTTGTGGAAATTAACGGTCCAGATGCTGCATTCCAACCAGTTGAAAAGAGCAGAGGCAAGAATGCGAAGCAAGTACGATGGGTCTTACTTCTCAAGGCTCATCGAGCTGTTGGTTGTGTTGCTTGGATAGCTTCTCTCTTCTGGACATTGCTTGGAACCATCAAACAAAGGCTGATCTTTGGACAAGGTGTTACTGTGGCTAGTGAGAAGATGGTGAGGGGGAAAGTTTTGCTCAAAATTATTCGGGCGTTCTTATTGTCTTCTTTGGCAATCTTAGCTTTTGAAGTTGTTGCTTACCTTAAAGGTTGGCATTATTTTGAGAATGCTAATTTGCACATTTCAAGGACTTCGGACTTGCAAGGCTTGCTTCACACTGTTTATGTTGCTTGGTTAACCTTTCGGGCCGATTACATTGCACCTCTAATTCAATCTCTCTCTAAATTTTGTGTTGTTCTGTTCCTTGTCCAATCGCTGGATCGTATGATACTTTGCTTGGGTTGCTTCTGGATCAAATTTAAGAAAATTAAGCCAAAAATTGATGGGGAGGCAATGAAGTCCGATGATAATGAGGCACCAGGTTCTGAATATCCCATGGTTCTGGTTCAGATTCCTATGTGCAACGAAAGAGAGGTAAGATACTGAAATGAGTGTACTCATAACCTCACGCCTCGCCCATTCATGTGACTTTAGCTAGGAATTTGATATTTGAAGAGCTTTTTGTTCAAGTTTGAAATTAATTTTGCAAAGGTTTAGCGGTTTGAAATTATATTTAAAAAAAAATCTGTACAAACTGTTATCCTTTTGTTCAGGTGTATGAGCAGTCCATTTCTGCAGTCTGCCAAATTACTTGGCCAAAAGATCGGATACTTATTCAAGTTCTTGACGATTCTAATGATGAGAGCATCCAGTGTTTGATAAAGTCAGAGGTTGCTAAATGGAGTCAAAGGGGTATTAACATCATTTACAGACACCGTACCATTAGAACTGGTTATAAAGCTGGTAATCTCAAGTCTGCTATGAGTTGCGAGAATGTGAAGGACTATGAGTTCGTTGCAATCTTTGACGCAGATTTCCAACCTAATCCTGACTTCCTTAAGCTAACAGTCCCACATTTCAAGGTGAGCCACGAGAAAGACTAAATTTTCTACTTCTATTTATGTAAATACTCCTTTCAGGACTTAATCCTTGTGACAATCTTATCTATGTTGCAGAACAATCCTGAACTAGGATTGGTTCAGGCAAGATGGGCATTTGTGAATAAGGATGAGAATTTGTTGACTCGTCTTCAAAATATCAATTTGTGCTTTCATTTTGAAGTTGAACAGCAAGTCAATGGTGTCTTTCTGAATTTCTTTGGCTTTAATGGAACTGCTGGTGTTTGGAGAATAAAAGCCCTCGAGGAATCTGGTGGATGGCTTGAGAGGACAACTGTAGAGGATATGGACATAGCTGTCAGGGCGCATCTGAATGGTTGGAAATTCATCTTCCTTAATGATGTGAAGGTAAGTTAGGTTCCTATCAACTAAAATTTCACTTATGCAGTTATTCTTGGTATACTGTGTAAGAGCTACTTTTCTAATTCTTTCATTTAATTTCTGAAAGTTCAGTTAAATGGTTAGCATGACTGTCTTCAGTTAAATGGTTAGCATGACTGTCTTTTTGCATAATTGATCTAGTACATCCTGTTGTGAAAATTGGGCAGTTAAAATCTTCCTCAAAACTCAGATGCTTGCCCTAATGAAATGAATCGTGTGTGTAAAATGTTAGGTCCTCTGTGAACTTCCCGAATCCTATGAAGCTTACAGGAAACAACAACATCGTTGGCATTCTGGCCCGATGCAACTTTTCCGATTGTGTCTTCCTGCAATATTAACTTCTAAGGTATACTTTATTACAATTTCATCCATTCTCTGAGGATAATTGGTTTTCTACAGACTGACGAAATTCTGGCACTCAAATTTTACAGATAGCAATATGGAAGAAAGCAAATCTAATACTACTATTCTTCCTGTTGAGGAAGCTTATCCTTCCTTTCTACTCGTTCATGCTGTTCTGCATAATTCTTCCACTAACCATGTTCGTTCCGGAGGCTGAGCTTCCTATGTGGGTGATTTGTTATGTGCCTGTCATAATGTCATTCCTCAACATTCTTCCAGCTCCAAAATCATTCCCTTTTATTGTTCCTTACCTCCTCTTTGAAAATACCATGTCTGTTACAAAATTCAATGCAATGGTATCGGGGCTATTCCAGTTGGGTAGCTCTTATGAGTGGGTTGTCACAAAAAAGGCTGGTAGATCACCAGAATCAGATTTACTTGCTGCCGCAGAGAGAGATGCAAAGACAACTAATCAGCCACAGATAGTAAGAGGAGCTTCTGAGAGTGAGCTTGGAGAGTTGAATCAATTAAAGGAACAGAAAGAAGCTGTTGCTAAACCAATTAAGAAAGTGAACAAAATATATAGGAAAGAACTTGCCCTGGCATTCCTCCTGCTGACAGCTTCTCTTCGGAGTCTCTTATCTGCACAGGGTGTTCACTTCTACTTCCTTCTCTTCCAAGGCGTCACCTTCCTTCTTGTTGGCCTTGATCTGATCGGTGAGCAGATGACCTAAATACAGTATTGGCCAAGACATAAATGAAAAATTGCATCAAGGACCGCACGGGTTCATATTGAAACGAGAGCAAACTGAGGGATTTCCTTCCTTGGCAATTATTGATGAAGGCCCTTCTTCTGTTTCAATAAATCAAATTAGATTCCAGTTCAAGCATTTGCTTTGAAGATTCATCAGGATGATTACCCTCCACATTACAGTCACATTTTCTCTTAGGCTTTTACCTTAGCAATTTGCGTCAGGCATTGGATTATAATGTTCATCACGGGCAGGATTTTTTTTTTTTAATTTTCACGGTTGATTTGTATTCTTGGTTGATTGTTATTTACTGTTAATTTTCAGGACATAAATTGTAAAGCCCTCATAGTTTCAGCAAGGCAGAAGAACGAGTTTGCTTCTCGCATTCTGGACTTTCTGATCTTCCTTGAAATTGTGTGAATAAATATATGTAAATTTGCAGATATGCCGTTTCCCTCTGATGCAACAGACAATTCCCTTCTCGCACAATTTGTTTCTTATCATACTAATTTGCTTTGGAAGTGATAAAAAGACACAAAAAGAGAAAGGATAGTGTCGGCAGCCAAAAAACAAGGTATGGAAACTAAGCGTAATAGAAGCATGAGGTTGAGGAGACAATAGTTGACACAACCATCACTAGTTGCAACTATGGGGCTGCACGGGCCTGTAGGAGTAGGACCAAGAGATCTTTAGTGGGAAAAATGCTGATTCTGATTTATGTATATAGGGTCGGCTTTGTAATTGTATAATATTAGGACAAGCTGACCACTTTCCCGGTTGGTTACTCCATTAGAAAGACATGTCTCGCAATGACTTCGACAAAACAAAGAAAAGATCTTTTCGATTTGACAAGCCATCCGTCGCAGGGCATGTGTCATTCAATTTTCTGATTCACCTAAAGATGGCCTGTTGCTGGGTTCGGTTCGGTATTATTTACTGCTGGTTCCAAGCATACATTAAGAAAACCTCGTCATGTTCAAAGTAGTTGGCTGGGTTCTTGTTTTGGTTTCTGACAAGCCCCTCTGAGTTTAACTTACATTTAGTCTTTTATGAAACTGCATTTCTCAAATAATCATGTTTTGTTCACGTATTAGATACCAAGTACTGACTCTTGGTCAGAGCAGAATCACCCTCCAGAGTCCAGACTAACAGATGAATGAATCGTCATAATTTAAAGTAGTATAGAAAATCTTATTACTAGTCATCATCATCTGGCTCTCTCGAGAAATCTGGCTCATCAGGTTTTTGCAACCTTGAACTCATACCAAGTTTGAGTTTGCCACTTGCTTTCCTCTTGTTAAAAGAGAACAGACCAAGGTTATGTTTTATTTGTGGCGACGGTGAAGAAAAACTTGTAAGCTCTTCCTCTTCTATTATTTCATCAGTCATTTGTTCGTATAACGGATCTCCGTAAGGCTTCATAATACCCAGTTTCTTTGCCATACTCCTCCTCTTGTAACTTCGCCAAGCAGCTTGAATAAAGCATGCAGCCCATGTTCTCCAATGGTGAGAGTAGAAACGAAATGTATGCTGTAACTCCTTGCTATGGAGTCGTCTAAATTGATTGGCCACAAACTTAAGGTCATCTGCTCGTAATGCAAAGGCTTCCACTTCCTGTAGAGCCTTCACTGTTCTTGTGGAAGATGGTAGACTGGTATTAGAATTTGGTACCAATGCCCATGACAGCAGTTCCTCTCCGCAAAAGTCTCCAGGACTCAGAGTGATTGAGTTGAAGAAACCTGATCGACCCCCGTCCGTTGTTGAACTGTCAAGCTTTCCTCTGACGATAAATAGCATCTCTATAACTGGATCACCTTCACGAACTATGCAAGTGTCCTTGGTACTGAAAAAGGACATCAGTCGCTCGCATATGGCGTCAAGAAGTTGATCATCCATTTGCGAGAAAAATTGAACCTGCAAAATGGGGATCGACACTCTTAACGTATCAAAGAGATGAAATTGAAAACCACGTAACTTACCCTTCGAACCAGGCCTAAGCAGAGGTGGCGTTTGATGTGTCGACGATTATCGGTTGGCAATCCACGTAAAATGGAGTCTTCATCAACCCCTCGAGTTGCAAGCCACTTGTAATGAACAAATCTCCTGACACGTTCCCTTATACTGTGAGGGAGTTGCCGGTGTCTCATCCACTCCTCCGTGTCTCGTTGCTTTACCCTCCATTCCTCCGGTCTCCGAGTGATGGATTTCAAGTATGTCTATAGAAGCATGCCAATTTGTAAGAGACATATGGGTGTTGAGGAAAAAGATATGTTGGATTAGCAGAAAATTGAAAGTTTTTGAAGAATTCTTGATTTTCACGTATTCAGTACCTCCATGTTTCCAATCAATTGGGCAAACAATATCAGACCAAGAACCGACATTAGAATGCACAATGTTGTTTCCCCCACAAATATGCTTGTCCCCAAGTTACTGCCATAGGTACTGAAAACACAGTAACGCAGTATGATCAGAGATTCGACAGAGCAGTATTTCCTATTTAGTTAATCATGAATATCAGATGCTTACCTCAAGTTCTGCAAGCCCCACCATAGAACATAGAAGTACTTCTCAAGGAAAGGCGCTGACAGAACATTCTTTTTCACAGCACTGGCAAATATGCCATAGTTCAAGACAGTGCCATTATCTGGATCACAGAGAGTAAATACAAGAGTATTGTTTATCCATATCTGCCGATCAACTTGGTCTATGTTCTTACAATCGAAGTATCTGACATCGCATCTCACAGGACCAGGTTCTTCCATACAAGCTCGCTTCCAGCATGTTTCATTACGCTCAAACGAAAACAAATACCATGCGGCCCCAAAGATCTAAATTATCAGAACCAAAGTCATTGCAAAATCTGCAGTACATGAGCGACAAAAGGAAACGGAATGCAATGCTATAATCAAACGGCATTTTGGGGCGAAGTCACTTACATGACCAGCCAACAAGAACAGTAGAAGATTATATGCAGCACCAGCCCATGCAGTATTTGCTAGCACTCCTGTGGCTTTGGATATCTTAGAACTTAATGGAAAAATCGGGTACAATCTCGGGAAGAATTGGAACAGAAAAATTAGTACAAGGATATCGTTGTTCTGATCAGAGTTTGGACTAGTTGCTGGTGAAAAATACCATATCAGTATCTGTCAGTAAAATAACCACTTCAGTTGCATGCTAATAATCCAGGACACTCTCTGAAAATTGTTAAATAACGTATCAGAGAAATGTCAATAGCGTTAACAAACCTGTGGAAGCGGTAAAGATGCTATAAGATCTGAGGCAAAAGTTGATTGTAAGTAACGCTTGGCAATCAACTTGGGGTCAGTAACAAGTTCACCCCTCCCCAAAAATCTTGAGCTCGGTGCTATGTAGGCTGTCTGAAACTTTACTGCTATGTTCATTATATATAGCAAATCGGTGAGAGTGCGAAAACAAGAAAGTGTAATTCCCAAGTTGAAATCTGTGGTCAAGCATGATGAAGAATCATTGCTCTTCACAGATGGAATGAAGAAAAACAATGGATCGATAAATAGTGCTAGTAGACAGGAAAAGCGGAAAACCCTGTTCCAATGCAGAAAAACATCACTTCCTGGATCAATAGTGTGACCCATTGATGGTTCCTGAAACTCTGGAACCAAATTGAACCTCGCAGTTTTGGTGGTTGTGTTCTCTGCCTTCCTACCATTTTTCCCACCTTCATGCTCTAATAAAAGGAAAGATTTCTTATTTGCGAGCAAATGCTTCTCATACTGTTGGTCCTGTTGAGTGTCATCAAACCTACAGTTTTAAGAACTTGTCAATCAAATTAAGGAAAACAGCTGAGGGGAATCCTTCAATAGTTGTATGCCAATGACTTACCTAACTTGCTTTTCCTTCTTCAAGTCCATGATAGTCGTATCAATGGAAGGGATTGTTACTTAAAAAGGCAATGATTCAAAGCTGATATAGCTTTAACAGAACAAGACTTCACATATTTTTCAATCATTGCCAACTATGAAAGCAAGAGCTTTTTCTCTTTTTAAAGAGCTTTGTATGGAGATTTCTAGAGGAGATGGCCTGAGATAGAAAGTGTTTTTAAAACAGAAAATTCTGTGCACGATGGAAGAGACACAGTACAGATGTCCAGCTTTCTGATCTTTAAGTACAAGAAACTAAGTTAATGTCTGACGACAGGTGAACAAAAAGAGGAAGAGGACGAGAGAAACATGATGGACTAGGGTACAAAAACCAGAGAGAATGCTCAACAAAAACTCTGGACAGAATCTGACAGCATATTTCCAGGAGAAACTCTCTTTATTTTTTAGCTTTTTATTGTTCCCAGGGAGCTTGAAAGTCTCATAATTTTCTTTCTTCTGCTAATCCCACCAATGCTTCCATCTGTAGACCCTCACCAATGTGATTTACGTTACATCATAGCTCGCTGGCTCCAAAATGATTCTTGATGTTGCTCTTTTCGTGTAGATCCTCCAAACCAAGTTTAAAAATATTACCCATCAGACTCACAAAATAAACTAATTCTTCTGAGACATGCAATTATATGTCACCCTTTAAACGAATTCAACCCCGTTACATTCAGAAATGTACAGACGAGTTGAGTTACCAACTAATGAGTTTTAGTTAGACTTTAATCATTCATGTAATTTATATATTAAAGATAATGCAGCTTATTTAATTGGTTTTTGGTTATTAGCATTGTAGCAATCATTAAAGTTATTGCTTTGTGACCGGGAAGGCCACAGATTTGGGTCATGGAAACGGTTTTTTTTAATAAAATCCTTGTAAAGCGGGAAGCCTTGTGCATTAGGGTTTGCCCTTTATTAACAATTCACATTCTTAAATATCTAAAAAAATTTAAGTGTTAAATTAAAGTTTGTGTTTGCAACCATAAACTTGAAGATAATTTTTTGTTCTAATAAATGATAAATGAAAATGAAAAGATAAGGAGGA
>JAOSBN010000003.1:31867973-31885095 GCA_027563595.1 Erythroxylum suave
CAAAATATATAGATTTGCTAAATATTGTAGCAACATCAGTATTCTTGAAGGTTATATCTATAACAAACTCTTTGTGCCTTAAAAAGTGAAAACACTTTATTGAGAGAGATTGTTAAGCCCTTTATACATTTTTTTTGTTAAGAACTTGTAGAATTTGATTAAATACTAAATGTGAAAGGTTGAAGAACTTTGAAAAATATGTACTTGTAAACTCAGAGAAGCTCGTGAAAATTTACTACTTGGAGTTTTATAGTGAAAAACTCAAGTCGAATACTTGAGGATTGAATGTAAGCTTCGTTATAAATTGAACCAGTATAAATCAATTGTGTCACTCTCTCTCTCCCTTAACTTTTAAATTCTTGCATTACAGTGTGTATGTTTAATTTACAAAAGGCTCCTTCACTATTGGAATAGGCTCTTTCTGTTTTAACATTGCAAGAGGTTGCTTTTGTTAATAGGCTCCTTTCATTTTTAATGTTATCAGACTCTTTTCACTTTTTAAAATGTTAACAAGCTTCTTTCGTTTTTAACAAGCTCTTTTTATTTTTTAAACACTAACAGGATCCCGTCATTTTAAACTTTAATGGGCTCCTTTTATTTACAAACTTTTCTGTTGAAATTTAGCAAGGTATTATCATTCACTCGAATTGATAGTAACTTGCAAATTTTTAAGTCACACAAAATTATCCCCCCTCTTGCATATGTGTGCTTTATCATTGTATATTTATTTAGTTACTATTTATTTTAAATTATTAAATTTGTAGTACTATACCAGTTTGGTATGCTTCTATTTATGCTTGTATAGTTCTTAGTGCTTTTATATATGTTTCTAATCAAGTTATGAATTACCTTGCAAGTACTGATCGTTATTTAAATCTTTTTATGGTTTGCTAATTTAGATATGGTTAAATTTTATGTTTCATTATAGTAGAGCTCTAAAAGAGGATGGGAGAGAGTAACTTGGAGTCGTTTTAGGCATTGCACAGAATTATTTTGGCAAGAGTATAACATTTTAAGCATTGGACAAGGTTAATTTAAACAAAGGATCCAAGATGGAGAAAATTGGCGTCGTTTACACATTAGACAGAATTATTTTGAACAGAGGATCTAAACCGGGGGAAATTGACTAAAAAAGTGTCAATGGTTACTATTTTGATAATATCATTGATGTTTATGAACGTAACAAAAAGCCTACTGCTTATAAAACTTTAAGAAGTACATTAGAAGGTACTTATTGCTTGAAACGTGATTACAAGGACAGCAATAAAGAACCGCTGTATCTCCTGCTTAATTTGAAACGACAATCATCCTTAGACCGACATTCTAGGAATTTAACTTGCATCAAGTTAATGACATTTCTTTCAACTTTCAAATTGTAATTTGAGTTACAAGATGTTAAGGTTTTCACTGCATTACTAAGGGAAAGCAATGAAATTATACTAACGGAATGTCACTTTCGTGACAACAATCCAAACAAAATCACTGTGAAATACAACTTCAAGACTAATAAGAAAACAACCATATGTGAGTTGGAAATACTTCTAGAGCACGTCAATTAGTCTTAACCCACAGCAAAATTACAAGTGCCGTGCAGCCTTGCAGACACGGAATATTTCGTAGTTAGACGCATTTGCATCAAACCTCTTAATACCTCCAAAGGCCGAAAAGTGCACACACTTTTAAATCATGAAAATGTTTTGATTTGGTAAACATAAGGACTTACTTGTGTTGCAACTGAATTTGAAGCAGAAGTTTAGTTTTACCACGTGGGTATTCATTACAGCTGAAGCCTTATATATATACATAAATAATTCCCAAATAATTCCAGCGCATAAATAATGTTGCCATTGCCATGAATGAAACAGAGAAACGCAAGCTGACTAGATGAAATGGAAAATCAAACATGTAATAGTTCCAGACGTCAACCAGCCTAAAAATTGCTAGAAGGATAGAAGACCATACACAACCTCGTACCAAGAGCCCTCGTTTTGATCCTCGATAACCATCTACAAAAACTGCTCAGAACGGGGGAAATCAACTTCACGATGGTGGAACAATCCCAATAACACCGTGAGCGAATCCAAGTGTGCGAAGAAGGTTTAAAATATTACTATTCGAGCATGGACGAAGAACATGAATCACGAGATGGAGAAATCCTAAGGCTGTAGAAATTTTGTGGATCAATCCTCCAGATGAACCATCCACACGGAACTAGGAGACATCAAAAGTTGAATCTCATCAGCTTGATTAGGATCCATAATTAGATGGCATCATGCAAGGTCAGCAGCCCGAGGCTTGTAGACCTCTTTAAGCAGTGGGACCTCTTTGAAGCTAAGAGTTCTTCCCGTAGCTCATAAATACGTTCGGGGAGTCGAGGGACGCCAAACAACATGAGGACCCCCACAAATCTCTCAGTAAAATGTATGAATATCAGAAAATTTGGGAGATTAAAATGTGAATTAAACACAACAACCAAGATACAGAGCATATTTTTAAAGCTTACCCTATGACACTACAAAAAGCGAAGCATTCACCATTTTAGCTTTTCCAGTCTATCTAAATACTGTTATAATCAAGTCAAATAGAATTCAAAATATTGCTTACCCCATGCTATCAATACAACCAACCTAAAACTTAAGAGTGGCAACTGAGAAATTCCTTCTACATTTAAGCTAAAAAGTCCAGTTTTGGTTTAGAAAATCATCATTTTCTTTTTTTGAAAATTGCATCAATCTTAAATTTTTCATTTAGAAAGAACATTTCAAAGAACTTCAGTCTTCAATAATCTAAGATCCCCAAAACCACTTCTTCTGTGGAACTGATAGTACCTGCCAGAAGTGTTTGAAGCAGCTCTTTATCCTTTTAAGTTAAATAAAAGAAATTCCACAAGAGTTTGGGAGAGGCGCATCACTGTCGGAGAGTTCAATCAAACAGAAGCATGAAGAGAGGACCTAGCAGGGACCTCAACAAAAATTGAAGATCCCCTACGGAGAGCAGCGAAGAATGACACCTCAAGTGTAGAAGCACAAAACGAATGAAGCAGACCCAGAAGACACCTCAACACAAAAAAGAAAGCATAAACATTTAGCACCAATACTAGGATCAATTTGTCTCAATGAAGTCATAATTAACACCTACAGCCCTTATAAGCTGGAAAAGCCCCAAAACTACACTGATTGCTTAAAATAAAATAGCCAACATAGGAATAAGTATGAAGGGAACTTATCCAAACCAAGAGGCTGGGGGCGTTGCCCGTTCAAAATATAGCCATACTGAAGTCCAAACATAATAAACACACTCAATCTTAACAGTGCCAATTAACAAGGCAGCAGCTTTCAGCTCCTGCTTCCACGCCGATCCCTTATTCCATTCCTGAAAAAAGAACAGCATTATGATTTATATGATCACTAACTCATTCCCGAGCAAACATTGTCCTGAGTCTTATACGTTGTCCAATCAACAAAATTCATGTTTCTTCTCAACCCTTTACCAACTATTGGTCAAAGGATATGTAAACAATAGAAGAACACCCAACGTACAAGTGTGGGGTTCTCACCCGTTGGCATATGGCACCTCTTCACGTCCACGGTAAGGTGGTGACCTGCTATAGCTGCGTCCACGGGGTGAAAAGCTGCGACGTCTAGGGGATCGCCCGCGAGGGCTGTAACTCCTGCTCCACAAAAGTTTGTTCCAAGAACCATTTAAATTATTGCAATGGAAATCCATTAAGTTTCTATATTTTTCTCATGCACGTTGAGTGATTCGACACAGAAAATGTGTGTTTATCAGAATTGAGGATTTTACCTTCTGCCATAGCTTGGACTCCTGCGATATCTAGGGCTCCGACTGCGTCTTCTTCCAGAACCAACTCGCATACGGCACTCACGAGCAAAGTGACCAGGCTCTCCACATTCATAGCACTTCAAGTCGGAACCACCAGATCGACCACGACCACCACCGCCACCACGGCCCCCACCTCTAGAATTGTGAGAAAGCTCCACTCTCCAACCATTTTTACCTGCTCCAAGAATAAACGGTTGATGAAATTCTCAAATTACATGTTCTTCACCTTCCCCTTACTATGTAATAAAATAATATTCAATTTTATGAAACTGAAAAACGATTTACAGATTCAAGAAAGAATAAATTGGAAGGAAACATAAAGCTTTAAAGGTAAAATGGAGCTTTGGTACTGTCAAAACGAAATCGAACTACCGACAACCCCAAAACCAGAAGTAGGTACCACGAAAACAGAAAAACCTACTATACATACCATCTAATTCACGGATTGCATCCTCTGCATCCCTTTTATCATCAAAGTCAATAAAGGCGTAACCCGGTGGCCTTCTTGCAACCCACACACTGAACACAGAGATTTCATCTCACAAACTTAAATTCAATAAAAACTGCCATCAAATCGAAAATATTTAATACAATAACAAACCAAAGAAAAGATAAAGATAATATTCCATCAATAAAATTCAGACCTTCTTATGACTCCAAACTTACGGAACTCATCTTCAAGATCACGTTCCGTGACCCGAGAATCCAAGTTACCCACATAAACACGAGACATCGAGACCGATAATATCTTCACATAAAACAAAAAGCGGTAAACAATAATAAACAAAAACACTAAATCGATTCCTAACACAAACGTTTCGTAAGCAAAGATTAAAAGTTTCACGTGATTGTAGATATGAAGATCTGTACCAGAAGAGAGCGGCACAGAGAGCTGCAGAATAGAAACCCTAAAAAGCTAACTGACTATGCCTGGAATAGAAATATATATTGCTTAGCTCTCCCAAAAAAGAGTGGGCTTTTGCCCCGTGGATTGTACTGGGCCGAACCCGAAGTGCGAAGGATAAGAAAGCAAGTCCAATTTTTAGTATAACGAGAAAATTTTTATTAAATTTATAAATCATAGTTAAACATATTTTTCTCTTGAAAAAAAAGTTAAACATATTTAAAACTTTAATTGTATAAATCTAGTAAAATAAATAATTCAAAGAATATGTCTAGTTAATGCAATTGAAATTATATCATATTTGTAAATTTAAATTTCAAAGTGTATTTTAATTATGATTTATAAAATTAGTTTATTTAGTAAATTTAAAAGTTTAAGATATTTAGTATATACTTTTAGTAATTATGTTGTAAAAATTGAATTAAATTTTTATTTATTATTGTTATTGTCACCATTTTGCTAAAGTTATTTGTTAGTTCAATATTTGGTATCCTAACTACGGTCTTTATTTAGTTAGAGCTAAAGGTGGCAAATTGTCTTAGTCCAAATTTTGATTAAATTTTAGATTGAAATTGAAATTAAAATTAAAAAATTTAAGTTTTAAATATTTTTTTAATTCAAATATTTGATTTTATATTGACCTTTTTAACCCAAAATTTTGGAAGTATTATGGGCCCCAATAAGACAAAAGGTTTAAGGTTTAAAAAATTCAACAGGTATTAGATTGTTATAAGACCGACTTAAGATTAAATAAAATTAAAGAACTTAACATATGATTGAAAGAGATTGTCGTTATTTATCAAAGAATTAAAAGTTTAATTAAAAAATTATTAAATAAAAATTAATTGATTTATTTTGATTTATAATAACTTATTAATTAACAAAAATTGATCAATTAATTAATAAACTGGTCAATTTTTATCAATTAAAGTTTTAAAGTAAATCTAACTGGAAAGTTAAAAATTAAACTAAAAAATTGAATGGTTCAAAATTTTACGGTTAAACTAACTGAACTAATTAGTTTTTTTAATCATGAGTTGAATAAATATGAGCTTGTGTAGCAAACAAGATATTACACTACTAACCTTAATCTTATGAGGAGTTGTTTCTGTTCACACTCTCATCGCCCTTCCAATTTGTAATCAACTCCACACTAAGGATATGAATATCATTCTGTACTGGCCGGTATTGACTAGAAAACGAAACTATATGAAGCCCTTTGGTACTAACCTTAGGTACCGGTCGACACTGGAAGTTCCATCTAACACCAGTCGGTATTTCAAATATCAGTAAAATATCGGCTACTACCGTTAATTTTGAAAAGTGCAAGGATTTAATAGCCAAAAAACAAAAACAAAAACAAAAACCATCCCCTCCAATAGATGCACCACTCTCTCACACACCTCTCTCTGTCTCTCACCAACACACCTCTGACCTCTGTCAAGTCTTACCACTCGTCGCCGCCGTCCTCCAATGCAACGCCATCATGCCTCCCCTGCATGTTGATTTACCTCTCCCTCCCTCTCCTCTACCTACTGCTATCCGCATCCACCTTTATCTATCATCAATGCCTACTCCAGTTCAACCTAAAAGAGAAACCAGATCTGGTTTTCACCTAAACTGACCCACTGAATTTGTGATATTTTTAGGAGTGTTTTCGATTGGTTTTTTCTGCTCCTAAATTGTATTTGTGATCATGAGGTTTTGAATAGTTAGAACTTGGGTGAATTTTGTGAATGGTTGGAACTTGAAATTGAATTGTTGTGAATGGTTAGATTGGAAATTCGAAGCCGAATGAAATGCATAGAGGTTTTGTTTATTTGGTTAGATTATATTAGATTATTGGAATTGTTATGAATGGAATGTTTTGTTTAAAGTAAATAATTAATTGATATAATAATTTGTTACAGTTATATAATTGTTGTTTATTTTAATATTAGGTATTTGGGTATCAATTAATATGTTGTGATATTGATATTTAATGTTGAATTGCATCAATAAAATAATTTTGAATAATCTTTAATTCTATTCATAATGACTAAATAAACTAAGTTATACTAATTGGTTAATGAAATAGATAATTTGTATAAATTTCAATTTTTTTATATCTAATGCATAGGAATTAAGAGCATTTAAAGAACAAATGATTTTTTATTTCAATCTCGTAATTATAAAGACAACAATAGGGATTACCATTTGCAAGTGGTGTTGGCTTTATCATTTGTACTTTACATGTTCTTCACTACTAGCTAGGAGATGAAAGCTATTCTTGGAATATATTTCTTGAACCAAATAAATATGTACCATATTACCTTGGGGTTCTATCGTAGGAAGATTCCTAAAGCTATTTACTGATGTATTTTCCTGAAGCATTTTTAGCCCACATAATCTTGTCATTCAAATTCTAATTTAGTCTGTAGTTAGGAATGACTCCTTAATTATATTAAAACCTAAAAATCTAATGATATCCTATGATATGATATGATAGCTCATTTACATATTTATGTCTAGAAGTTAATTACTCAATTTTCTTTAAATATATGAAGGAAAAATTCGAAGCATTTTAGTGCAGTATAATCTTATATATAATGATGTAATCGTATAAAATGAATTATATTATATAAGATGGACATGCGTATTGTATAATTATATATGTTGAATACTTGAATTGTTAGTTTTTGACTTATTGGTGAATTGTGTTGGAAAAAATTGAATTACATTAGATGAAATTGAATTGTATATGATGTATTCATACAAAATGAGTTTTATTACATAAGATGAACATGCATATTGTGTAATGGTGTATGTTCAGTACTTAATTTATTATTTTTTAACTTATTGATGAATTGTGTTGGATAAAATTGAATTGTATTGGATGAAGTTGAATTGTGTTAATGTAATAATACAAAATGAGTTATATTACATAACATGGACATGCATATTTTGTAATTATGTATGTTAAATACCCAAATTGTTGGTTGTTGACTTATTGATGAATTGTGTTGGATGAAATTGAATTGTGTATGATATAATCATAAAAAATGAGTTATATTATATAAGATAGACATGCATATTGTGTAATGAAATTATGTGTTATTTATTTCGATATATGGCTTCATTTATTTTTACAAATAAATAGAAGGAAGTTCAAGTACTCCTAAACATTTAACCACTTCAGGAAGATACAATAATTCAGCATGGGCTCATGTTGCATAGGTTTTGTTTATTTTGTAACAAGCATTTGAAAGGTACAATAATTCAGTTTGAGCTCATGTTGCATTGGTTCTCGGTATGAAGAGTCATATTATTTGTTTATTTTGTAACAGGTGTTTGAAAAGTAGAAGAATCACTCGATTAAAGATGCATTTAACTAAGGTAAATGAGATGTGGAACCTTATAAAAAAGTAAGTCATTATGTAAAGTGAAAAATGAAAACTTTTCTTGAAGAATACTAACACGAGAAAGATAGAAATGAGAGATTGAATTATAAAATTGGTAGTGAAAGTTCGTTTGCTAGTGTTCATGATGATAGTGAAAATGTTGAAGGTGAAAATGGTAGTGTTCCTTCCCAACAAGAATTGAATGTTGCACTTGGACCTAATGTTAGGAAAAGAATAAGGCAAATGACTAATTTTTTTACACCACAAACGACTCCTAAAACTCAACCTTCAATTCGTAGAGCCATGCAATCAAGATATATGGCTCATAATGTAGATATGACAATGGCTAGATGGTAATATGATATAGGTGCAACATTCAATGTTTCCTAATCTTACTATTATCAGCCTATGATAGATGCTATAGCCTCTTACGATGCAGGATACAAAGCTCCTTCTGTTGATGATTACGTGAGTAAACTTTTAAGTCACTTAGTTTAGGAAATTAAAAGTTATTTTGAAGAAAGAAGAATGGATTGGGCTACTTATGGGTGTTCAACACATGTGATGGTCAGACAAATGGGAGACATGAACCTATTATTAATTTTTTAGTTTATTCTGTAAATGGTTCAATGTTTTTAAAGTCTATCAATGCATTTGGCCTTGTTATGAATACTAATACTTTATTTAAGATATTTGATGAAGTTGTGAATGAAGTAGGGTTAGAAAATAATGTTTAGTTCATTACTAACATTGATTCCGCTTATAAAGCAGTGGGAAGAAGTTTACAAAAAAAGTATAATTCTTTTTTTTGAACTCCTTGGTTGTATATTGCATTGAGTTAATATTGGAAAATACAGGAGAAGTCAGGTATTTTCTTATTATTGATGAGACGGTGTAGAAAGCTAAAAGGTGACCAAGTTCATCTATAATCGTGCATGGGTGTTGAATTTAATGAGAAAAGATTTTACCGTAACAATTTATGTCATCCTACTGTGATAAGATTTGCAACGAATTTTTTATCACTTCAATGTTCTGTTATAATGAAGAAAGAGTTGAGACAGATGTTTACAAGTGATAAGTAAGTTGCATCTCAGTATGTTACGTCTAATATTGAATTGGAGGTTTCCATAGACATACTTGAAGGTATTAAATTTTGGTCGTAATGCCAATTTGTTATCCGAGTTTGTAAGTCTTTATTTTAGGTGCTTCATTTGGTTAATAGTGATGAACAACAATGATTTATATTTTGATGTCATGGAGAGGGCGAAGTAAGCAATTAAAGCCAATATGAAGAATAGGCCTTCTTTGTATACACCTTATCTTGCGATCATCAATGATAGATGGGAAATGCAACTTTACTCTTCGCTGTTTGCAACTGAGGCTTTTTTAATCCTAGTGTATATTTCATACTAAATTTTACAAAGAAAGATGAAGTTAATAGGAGAATGCTATTAACTATTACAACAGTTGTTGCCTATGAGATGATGTAAGATATCATGAGCTTACAAATGGAGCTTTATAAACAGTCTTCTGGAGATTTTGAAATGTCAATTGTTATTCAATAAAGAGCAGAACTTTCTCCATGTATTAGCCTTTTCCTTTTCTTACTTATTGGAAATTAATTGTCACTTTTTTTGTTTATAACGCTAATTTTGTTGTCTTACAACTTACAGTTTCTTAGGGGGTCAATTCGAAACTAGTGTTCTAGAATTGTAAAGGCTTTTAATTCGAATTTTAAGTCAACATATAGTGTAATAAGGTGTAAAAAGAATTGGAGCATATTTGAATTCATTTGTTCTAAGAAAAGGAATAGATTAAACACAAGAGATTAAATGACTTGGTATTCGTTTGTTACAATTTAAAGCTTTAAAAAAAGTATATTAGTATCATTATTAATTTAGATATAATTTCTTATATTTTTTAATAATTAAATTTTATTGTTTACTAAGACCCTTAATAGAATAAGTAGTTCGGTAGATCCAATTTATATTGATAATATCGATCTTTTGACAAATTGGGTTTTTGAGAAACCGAGTTTGGTAGACGTGAGATAATCTTGGATAAGGAAGCATTGATATATCATTTGGTGCATTGAATTTGAATGATGAAAATGATGAGACTTCTCTCAATGATGACGATTTTATACCAATTGATATGGGGTCAATGCAGTTTTAACTATTATCCCCTCCTCAGACCGCAGATGATTAAATGAAGTTTCAGGTTTTTGTTTCTCTTCTTCTTTTAATTTTACTTATATTTGATGTGTGTGTAAAATTCTATATATGTAATGTAATCGTAAATATTTTTATTTCAGGTTTCACTTTTACTTATGTGCTTCCTCATCGCGAACTCTTATTCTAAATTACAATAATAGAAAGTTATGGATATTTATTGTTCTTTTTATTTAAAGTTTTGAAGTAATCCTTTTTATTATATGATGCAATTATAATATTTTAAATACTTTATATTATTCTTAAATTTATGTTTATATAATGATTGCTTTTTTCATATTAATTGTGGTTATTATTTATATATGAAATATCTAAAAATTATTGGGTTGAGGTAAAATTATAAAGTATATAGTACAATATACTAGTGAATTTTTGCAATTTTAAAAAAAGAATTATTTTATAAATTTAAAAATTGCTCAAAATGGTACACAATATTAACCTATATTTGTACAATACCATATTAGAACTCAATCTAATACCAAAGTTAATATGGTATTCACAACATTGCTCCAAATAATGGCCCACTGAGGCTTTACTTACGATGATGTAAAAGGTTTGTAAAGATAAGATTTGAAGGGTTTTTTAAATCATGTTAAAAATTACTAGAATAATTTAGATAAAATAAAATAAATTTCAATATTATTAAAAATATGAGTCAAAAATTTAATTTATTGGAAAAATAATTTACTATGAACATGAATTACTATATAAATTGATTTCATTCACATGTTATTGTGTACATGATATTAAAATAATTATAATTAAAAGATTTCTTATAAAAAAAAGAAAAGGAAAGAGATTCCCTTCACTGTCGCGTGTACAGAAACATTGCGTTGGGAGTTGGGGACACCGGAAACTTTGCTGCCCACAACTGGTGGTCTGCACTTCCGCACCATATGCCTGACATGGTTTCGTAATTCACTATTTCACCCGCTTTTTGTTTTATTTGGATTTTTTTAATATTTGGTTTTATTTTAAATTTTAGTTTTTTATTTTGATTTTTTTAATATTTGGTTTTTATTTTAAATTTTAGTTTAAGCTTTTATTTTTAATTTTGGTTCTTCCGAATTTCAAATTTTATGAAATTTTGTTTTTTGCTACTATTTTTCTAACAACTAAATAAATGTTATTTAATTTTTTAATATCTTAATTATTAATATAAATTAATAATAACTTAATTTTATATTATATTATATAACTAGTTAATTAAAATTAATTAATTATTTTAAAAAATAAAATAATTTTTAATGATAATTTATTAATAAATATTATATAAGAGATTAAAAATTTACCATTAAAATTTATCTAATGTGTAATGATTATCTGTAATAAAAATATAATTACGTCAATATTATCAAACAAATATGTTTTCATTTTTATTTAAAAGAAATAATAGAAACTAAAAATTAAAAATTAAAACTAAAATCTAAAAAGTAGAATTAGAACTAAAATTCCCTAAATCTATAACTTGACTTGCTGTTTATTAATATGTAAAATATGTTTATTCTTATAATAAGTTATCCTAAGTATCCAATGTTCCGAAGAGATTTGCAAATGCAGATGGGTCCCTTGCTAAAAACAATGAGAAATAACCACATAAACAGACAAACTATTGAAGCAAACGAAATTAAATTACATCTTCCGGTGTTCAACGTTCTCTTGAGCTATCATATCATACGTTCCTTATCATTGAGCTATCATATCATACGTTTATATAGTCATTACAGTAATCTGATACGACCTATGATTACTCCTCCTATAATTTATCCAATTTACAAAATTTCTAATGCTCAGTTTCTAATAACTAGATATTACGGTATTCTTTCTAATTCTCTCCAATCGGAAAACATTGTTTCTACTTAAATTTTACAAACTCAGCAAACTCTGTTAATCTTTCACCCACATCAAATTTTACAAACTCTGTAAAATTTTACAAATGGCAAACTCTGTCTTCTCCACCTGCATCCGCCGCTCATCAGCCAGTCTCCAGCCGTAGCCGCCTGCATCGCCCTCGCATGCAGCCATCGACCTTCTTACCCAACTCTCCTCTCTTCACTCTGACCACTGATGCACGTTTGGCCATCGCAACCCTTGCCAACGCTTGCCCATGAGCCGCTCTTCACCCCTTCCACCACCACACACGCCCTCGTACTCTGCCGCACCGCACTACACCGCACGTAAGTTACGACCAGACTTAACTTGCACGATCGTGCATGTAAGACCCGACCGTCCATTCTTGCAAGTCGCAATCGCACAAGAATCAGGTATGCAAGAAAATGTTCCTTGAAATGACATGGCATGATCATCATGTTCTCTTCGACCAAAGTAGTTTTTTAATTATTGTCATGTTTTCTATTTAGAATAATAAAAAACAAAATCAAAATATATGTAGTCAATTTTTAAAATTTAAATCTTTTATTTTAAAATTTTTATTTTAAAAAATTAAAATTAAAATAATAAAAAACAAAATCAAAATAGGATACAAATAAAATTAGTTTTTAAAATTTAAAATTTTCTTAAAATTTTTATTTAAACATTTAAAAATTAAATAATTAAAAATCAAAATCAAAATATGTCGCATGTGACATAAATGAAATCAATTTTAAATTTTTAAATTTTTATCTAAAAAATTTTATTTTAAAAAATAAAATTAAAATAATAAAAACAAAATCAAAATATATGTCACATGTGTGACACAAATGAAATCAACTTTTTAAATTTAAATTTTTAATCTTAAAATAAAAAATTAAGATTAATCGAATCAAATCATTCCAGTCGCAACTGTGGATTAAATGTTAGCATATATCAAGATAAGGTCATTGAACTTTTGCATGAGAATAGGGACAAATTAAGTTACATTATTACTAATTAGTAATAGAAAGTATAGAAAAAAATCTTAGCCCTTTCTGCGAGATAATTTGATAAAAGAGTGAGATTCATAAGAGAGTTTTTTTGTAATGAAAAGAGAATGGAAACATGTCCGGCTCAATTATTTTTAATTCAAAGAGGAACCCCCAAATACATGCTAATAACAACATATTATCCAACATTCCCTATAAAAAAATATGACAAGGATGTTTAATAGCTAGATATTAGCTTTATGTTCTATTTGTACGATTTCTTCTGAGAATTGGAAGATCATTTTGAAATCCTCAAGCATTTTAGAAGTTTAAATGTTATCATTGTAACTTCAGCCAACACATAAGACGAGATTTTACCACCATGGAGCGACTTTTTGTAAAAATATGAGGGGAAACTCACTAAGGTGTCGCTTAATTTTAATTTTTCTAAATAAAATTTTTAAGATTAACAATTTTAAATTTTAAAAATTGATTTCATTTGTGTCACATATTTTGATTTTTATTATTTTAATTTTTAAAATAAAATTTTTAAGATAAAAATTTAAACCTTTAAAAATGATTACACATATTTTGATTTTGTATTTTTATTACTTTAAATAGGAAAAATGATAATGACAAAAAAATACTTTGGTCAAAGAAGAGAACATGATGACCATGCCATGTCATTTGAAGGAAACTTTTCCCGCATACCTCATTTTTGCATGGTCATGACTTACACGCTCCCTACACATGGAAGCAATGTGGTAGGGTTTGAGGGCATGCGGTGTGATAAGGTGCGAGGGTGTGAGCGGTGGTGGTCGGGGTGAAGAGTGGAGAGTCGGGTGAGAAAGGTGGCGGCTGCGTGCGAGAGCAATACAGTATTGCAACTCTTAGTGAAAATAGCAATACAGTAAAATTGAAACAGCTTACTAAATGCAAGGCGTCATGAATGTCACTGCCCTAAGTAAAAAATTCCCCCTCTATAGTCCAGCAGGATAATGAGATCTAACCCCAAGGTTAATGCCTTCTCCACCAGCTTCAGTGCACTCCAAAGGACGGAGTAGGAACTTTCTTCTAAAATTAATAAAAGGACAAAAAAGCAAAATAGAAAAGACAAGCAAATATGTGTATAAAACAAATATTTTTATGTGAAAGATGTGTAACTTATATAAGAAAAGTAGTGAGTGTGGGAGAAAAGCTTCGAGAGTCGTAAGTGTTGGGAGAAAAGCTTGAGAAAAAACAAAGTGAGTCTTGCATATATGTAATACAAAGTGTTCGTACGTTAGGAAGAATGAAACGTTGGCAATAAAGGTGGCAATCAATGTAAGAAACATATGAGCAGAACTTGATGGTGAACGTTATGAACGTTACCCAAGTCTTAGAGCAAAATGCTTAACAATCCCCCACTTGGTCCAAAACTTGAAATAAACTACAACAATTTAGGACAAAAATAGATGAACAATTAGGTGAACTAAATCTTGAACCTGGTGTCTAAGAAATTTTGAAGATAGAACCTGCTATAGAAATAAACAGCCTCAAAATGCCTTGGTCTCATGATCACTCTAGAGAGATAGCCCAAATACTCTCATCGGAGGGTGGCTAGCCCCCCACAATCCCGTAGGTGAGTCCATTAAGTTGTACTGCTCATACTACCCAAACTTGGGTTATGGAACTCATTAAGGATTAAATAATCCAACCTCAACAAACATAGTAAAATCATGCTAAAGAATACTAGTCAATAACTTAATATCTCAGTATTATTCCACAAACAACGTACAAGCAAGTAGTCACCACATAACTTCGTTTGACCCATTGAACTTGGTTTTCTAAGTCGAGTGTCTATCATGAGGTTACTACATAATTAGGCTCAACCCCTTCCCTTTAGCATGCTCTGAGATTAATTTTCTACTCAAAGCTTTTGTAAACAGATCCGCGAAGTTTCTCTCTGACTTGACATAGTTTAGAGAGATTACACCATGTCTAATTGAAGTAGAGACAATTTTATGTCTCAATTGATATGTCTACTTTTGCCATTATATGCCTTGTTCTTAGCAACATGAATTGCAGCCTGCGAATCACAATGAAGGAACACAGAAGGAATTGGGTTTTCTCAAAGTGGGATATCTACTAAAAGATTCCTTAGCCACTCGTCTTCCCGTCTTGCTAACTCCAAAGCCATAGGCTCAGCCTCCATTGTTAATCTCGCAATACATGTTTTCTTGGATGATTTCCAAGACACTACAACTCCTGCCAAGGTAAAAACATAACCATTGGTAGAGTGTAAATCATCACTCTTTGTAACCCAGTTACCATCGGCATACCCCTCCAATACAGGAGGATGTCCACTAAAAGATAATCCATAATATATAGTACCTTTTAAATACCTCAACAAACGAATCAATGCATTCCAATGCTCTTGACTAGGATTATTAGTATACCTACTAAGTCTACTCACACAGTATGCAATATCAGGACGAGAATAATTCATCAAGAACATCACACTACCAAGAATTTTAGCATACTTTACTTGGTTTACACTGTCACTAAGATTTTTCTTTAAAATAACAATAACTTTATAGGGAGTCTTGATAGGATCAACATCATAGTAACCAAACTTCTTCAAAATTTTCTCAACATAATAAGTTTGATTCCACCTTCAAATAATCGTTTTGTTCGATTGTCGCCTTGGGGTTACTTCAAAAATTTGACCAAGGATTGCATATAGCATAACCTCGGATCGTTCTCTTTGAGGAACCAAAGGTGAAATTAATTTCCTAAGTTCAACTAAATGTGATGCAAAATAACTATAAAATGGGGTTGATTTTAACAATTACTGCTAAAATTTGTAACAAATGGAAATAAACGCAAAGTACTTGTTTTTGGTATTTTAAAAATTGAAATGAGAAATACAAAATGACAATGAGTGAATTAAATAAGAAAACTAACACAAGTACTTAACAATGATAAACGCAATCCTCCAGTTCAAAAGCGCAGGCAATCATCACTCAAACAGATTTGGGAGTTAAAACAATGAAACCAAGAATTAAAATCGAGCTTTTAATCTAACAACCGAGCCACCTCGAGTTGTTACAAAAAATATTTTCCACAAATCCCAATTTACAACTGCCACCAGATTAATAAAATAGAATTAAGGATACTACCACCAATGTTCGACTTTTACACAAAGAAAATAAAATTAATGCTAGCAACAGATAAAATGATCCAAATAATTCAAGCCACCTTGAATAATCGCCAATTTCGCTAAAATCTCAATACAAAGTTTTGACCCAAAACAAAGTACTAAAATTAAATCCAAAATCAACAATTTCTGAACATTAATCCAGTCACAAAATCTTCCAATTCAAACATATAATCAAAATGCAACTCCAAATAATTAAATAGTTATCCTAAGATCTAGGAATAGCTAATTAATTAAATGGACATAAGATAAATGAAATTAAACTCCCCTATAAAAATTCCAAGCTCCTGCCTTTGCCATTGGACCAAAGGATTATGATAAACTAGCCACAAAAAGTCATTGAAGCTGCTGTCGATGTTGAGCTCCGACGGTCAGCCATAAGGTTTTCGGATTTGTTGAAGACGACAACGAAAACGAAATAGATCCCCTTCCTACGCAAGCTTCTCCCTCTCATGTAGAACCCACTTCACCATGTGACAAATTAATTGGTTAATTTTTGGTCCACCAATAGACCAAAACATGCCATCAACACACACATCACCAGCAGACAAGTCTCCAACTCTCCAACGCCAACTGTCTTTCCCATTAATCACCACACAGCACCTCCATCTCCAAGCCACTCACACACGCACAACACACCAGCTTCACGTTCTCCTCTCCATGTCTATCTCCTACGTACAAGCAACAGCTCCCTTAACTTGATACATTGACGTGTACTCTCTAAG
>JAOSBN010000003.1:31885703-31895883 GCA_027563595.1 Erythroxylum suave
TTAAATCAAAATATGACAATTTTGCCCCTATAAACACAAATTAAATGTAAGGCACAATAATTCAAATAATAATCAAATAATGCAATAAAGACTAATTATAGTGACCAAAACTCATCCAATTGATATAAAAATATATGTAAATAAATGGGTTTGTCACACCTAAAACTAGAGTCAGTCGTATTAACTTTGATTCCCAAAATAAAGTCCATAGGTCCAAGATCTTTCATATCAAAAGAAGACTTTAGCAAACTCTTGGTAGTATCAATGAAAGATAAACTAGTACTAAAAATAAGCATACCATCCACATAAAGAGTTATGATACACAACTATTGATATCAGATTTCATATAAATGCAAGAATTAGCATCATAAGAGGTGAAACCATGTTTGAAAATCTCACTTTCAAATTTCTCATTTCACTGTTTGGGAGCTTATTTAAGTCCATATAAAGACTTAACAACTTACACACCTTTTGCTCTTAACCAGGCACTTTAAACCCCTCTGGCTAGACCATATAAATCTCCTCGTCTAGATCACCATTCAAGAAAGTTGTGTTAACATCCATTTGGTGCACATGAAGTTTAAATACTGAGGCAATAGCAAAAGAACATCCTTATAGATGCAATTTTAGTAACAGGAGAGTAAGTGTCAAAAAAGTCCAATCCTTCTTTTTATTTAAAGCCTTTAATCACAAGTCTTGCTTTGAACCTCTCAGTGGTTCCTTCAGGTCTCAATTTCTTTTTGAAGATCTACTTACACTCCAAAGGCTTACACCCTTGAGGTAGATCAACTAAAACCCAAGTTTTATTAGACATGATTGATTCTAACTCACTGTCTATGACTTCCTTCCTAAATGTAGCATCCACAGATCTCGTTGCTTCCTCATAAGTTTTAGGATCTTCCTCAATAATATAAGTCACCACAAAACATCATTTATCTCCTCAGGTTTTGTCACCACAAAGGAAGTAATAAAGTCAAAAACAAAATTAGTGGGTACTCTTGCTCTTTTGCTCCTCCTTAGTTTAACAATTTTCTCTTCTTCTATGTCATTATTGGTAGAAGAACTAGGGACAAATTCTCTAGGCACTTGCGTACCCACTTTCATAGGAAATATATCCTCAAAGAACACATCATCTCTTGACTCTATAATTGATCCATATGAGTTAGATCCCTCTTCCTTAACCATAAATCTATAGGTAGCACTATTAGAAGCATATCTCACAAACATTGAATCAAAGGTATTAGGTCTGATTTTCTTCTTTTTATGTTCAGGTAGAGCAACCTTAGCAAGACACCCCCACACTTTCAAAATACGCAAGTTAGGTGGATAACCTTTCCAAATTTCATAAGATTTAGTTTCTTATGAGGGACTCTATTTAGAACATAACAAGCTGAAAGAATAGCTTCCCCCTCACATAAAATCAGGTAAACTGGAGAAAATTAACGTTACATTTATCATATCACTTAAATGTTCGGTTTTTTCTCTCGGCTATTCCATTTTGTTCAGGTGTATAAGGGGCTGAAAACTCATGAATAATCCCAACTTTTGCACAATAATCAGCAAGAAAATCAGTACTATACTCACCATCTCGATCAGACCTTAATCTCTTAATTTTCCTTTCTAATTGGTTTTGAACCTCAACTTTGTATTTCATAAACATTTCCTCTGTATCACTTTTATTTTTCAATAAGTAAATCTTAGTAAATCTAGAACAATCGTCCACAAAGGTAATATAATATCTCATACCACCTTTACTCATAAAATTTTTAAAATCACCTAAGTTTGTGTGCACCAAGTCCAACAATTGTGACTCTCTCTTGGTCACTGATTTAAAATGTTTATTAGAGTGCTTAGCCTCAACACAAATTTGACAATTTTCCATTTCATTAGTGATCTTGTTAGGTAACAAGTTTAAGCTTTGCATCCTCTTAATTGACTTCACATTCACATGCCCAAGTCTAGAATGCCATAAGTCTAGAGACTTAACAATATATAAGCAAAAGAAGGAGATGCATTCATTTCAATGTCAAGTACAAATAAGCCCTCATTATAAAACCCTTTTCCAACAAAGTTCTCATTCTTAGTCAGAACTAGCTTATCAGAATCAAAGGTTAGTTTAACATTGGCTTTGTTAAGCAATACACTAGAAATTAAGTTTCTACGTACATCAGCAACAAATAAAAAATTTTCTAATGCCAACACTTTTCCAGAAGTGAGTTGGAGAGTGACTTTGCCAACTCCTTGGACAGGAACCTTGCTGGAATTACCTATGAATACAAATTCACCATTAGTAGCATCATTCAACTCCTTGAACATGTCCTTATTGGTGCAAATCTGGCGTCTAGCTCCTGTGTCAACGATCCACTCAACCAAATTTCCAACAAGGTTGACTTCAGACAACATAGCAGTAATGATCTCCTCGTCGTCACCAACTTAAACCATATTAGCTTAAGGCTTATTAAAGTTCTTCTGCTTACCTCGTTGGTATCCTGTCTGGTTTCCTTTCCCAAATTGTCGTGGTTTCTGTCCTTAGCCTTTCTTCTCATAATTAATTCTAGCTTGACAATTGGCAGCAGGATGGCCTGGCTTGTGACACTACCAACAGTCACCATCAATCCTTTTACGCTTAAACTGACCCTGCTTGTTGTTGAAAGACTTGTTTTGTCCACCATTCTTCTTAAAGTTATTAGCATTTCTATGTTCTACCACATGAGCCTTAACAGTACGGACAAGAGTGAGTGTTTTGGTCTTATCTTGTGCACGGTTGGCATCCTCAATGTTTATATGTCCTATTAACCCCTGAAGCTTCATGTCTTTCTTCTTATGCCTCAATTGGTTTTTATACTCATTCCAGGAGGTAGGTAGTTTCTCAATAAAGGCATTAGCTTGAAACTACTCACAAATGTTCATACATTCAGTAAGGATTTTAGCAACTAGGTTTTCATTCTCATATAGTTGGTCCATAATAGGCTTATCATCAACAACAGTAAATTTTAACCACCTAGCAACTGTATATTTCTTCGTACCGGCATCATTAGTTTCGTCTTTCACTTCTAAAGCATCCCAAATTTCCTTAGTAGTTTTGTTCTTACAGTAGATATAAATTAAACAGTTGGTCGTATGGTTGAGTAACACTCCCCTAACGGTATGGTTATACTTAATAGTCTTAGGGTCAGTGTTATCATCACTGGGAGTCTCTTGAAACAGTACATAATCGATTTCGTATTGTTGAAAGTAAAACAAAATTTTTTCATACCATCATTTAAAATTTCTCCCATCTAGAGGCTCTAATCTAGTAAGTTTAGGTATAATTTTCGGGGCCATAGTGAATGAGACAAAACCTAAGTGAGGAACAGTAAGTGCAAAACCTAAGTTTGTCTCATTCGCAGACGACATAATTCTAACTTATGTCGAAAGTAAATACATATTAGAAAACAACGCCAAAATTTCCAACAATCAGTAGCAAACCCGAAAATAGTAACAAGTAGAACAACACAATTTCCAACAGTAGTAGTAAGGCAACAAATATATTTTTTGACTTAGATTGTTAGCGAAATTAGCAATACTATAAAATTGAAACGGCTTATCTGAATACAAGACGTCATGAATGTCATTGCCCTAAGTCAGAAATTCCCTTTCTATGTTGCAGTAGGACAATGGGATCTGACCCCAGGATTAACACCTTCTTCACCAACTTCGGTGCACTCCAAAGGGCAGAGTAAGGGAATTGTCTCCGAAAATTAATAAAAGGACACAAAAGCAAAATAGAAAAGACAAGCAAATATGTGTATAAAACAAATATTTTTATGTGAAAGATGTGTAACTTATATAAGAAAAGTAGTGAGTGTGGGAGAAAAGCTTCGAGAGTTATGAGTGTCGGGAGAAAAGCTTGAGAGTTGTGAGTGTTAGGAGAAAAGCTTGAGAAAAAACAAAGTGAATCTTGCATATATATGGTACAAAGAGTTCATACATTGGGAAGAATGAAACGTCCGCAATAAAGGTGGCAATCAATATAAGAAACGTATGAGTAGAACTTAATGGTGAATGTTATGAACATTACCCAAGTTTTGAAGCAAAAACGCTCAACAGTGACTGCTCGAGTGTGAGGATGTGTGGGTGCGTGGCGACTACAACTGGAGACTGGTTGAGGAGCAGCTGATGCGTGGTGGCCGCGGGTAGAGAAGATGGAGTTTTCCATTTGTAAAATTTAACATGGAAAGATTAACAAAAACGACGACGTTTTTTCGATTGAACATAGTTAACCAAAATAAGATTAGATAAAGGATTCCATCTCCTTTTATTGTTCTTATCTTATTCCAACTCATCTCATTCACACATTTACGTGCAATGCAAAAGTGGAATCGGTGTTTTTGTTTGTTTTCACATAAATGTGTGAATATGATAGGTTGGAACAAGATAAGAATAACAAAAATATAACAGTTGATTTGTCCCTCCATTGAGCAAAAGTTGAACCAAGAAATAAGAAATCTTTAATCAAGTCAAAGTGTAAAGACACCTTCAATTTTAGGACAATCCAAGACTTTGTTAGCTGAAGAACAACCTAATTTGATAATCTGAAACTCTAGGAACCGCTCAAGTAATAGTTTAAGTAACATACTTTTTGAAACTTTCTGCCTAACCTACAAGTTAATTTCAAAATATACAACTAGTCGTCGCATAAGTAATAACCCAGCCTAGCTGAACTTAGTTTTTTTTTATTCAATTAAAAATAGAAAGTGTCATTTTTTTTATAAAACGTGTTGAAATAATTATCGAGTCTTGCAATAAGAGCTTTAGCTTGATTTGAGGCCCATTGAAGTAGAGAGCTTGAGTGTGACCAAATTTGCGCCTAACGTAAACTTATTTTTAAAATTAAAACTACAAAATGACTTTGTTTTGCTTATAAGGGCCGGGTTAGGTCTTAAGTTGTCCAAGTTTAACTCAAGTTTCGATTTTTCAAAAAAATTGAGTTTGAGGTTCAACCTGACCTGATCTGTTAACTTTGGGCTTTCTTAGCTATCATCCCTAATTCCAAAAACAAAACACTAGTTTTAACTTTGACTCGATCAAACTTGTGTTTTGATGACATTACAATTCACAATCTATGAGAATTTGATAGAATAATTCTCCGATATATAAAATAATTAATGAAAATAGAGCTACCGAATTTCTAAAATTTGCCACAATGCAAGGAAATTATTGTACTTAGATTTGGCAAACTTTTGGTGAATTAGATTCTAACGCGACCGCACCAAGAAAACTAACACGTAACTAATATTTGATTTGACTAAAGGAGAACAAAAACCAGATTTGAATTAATCTTATTTCTTATAACTGTTAAGGTTGCATGTAATTGTAATTTCAGATCTTCTATGTCTAATTCTACTTAATAGTCAAAACAACATCGTTTTCATCATTAAATACGAGTTTAAAGGCTGTACCATTCTATTTAATGACTAAATTGCCGTTCACAGGTGACGTAAATGTAAGAGTCAACACAAAATATTCTCTCTGACTATATAATTTTTGTCGTCAATGGAGGCTCTTGAACAAATCAAGGAATCTTCAGTCAATACTGGTGGATTGGCGTGAAAACTCTTGCATTGACTAATTTTAAGCTTCTTGTTTCGGTTATAAGTTATAACAACTTGTGCCGAAGACGACAGACCGTCACTTAAAGCCATAACGTGATAAATTTATCGAGTTTTCTTATTATGCTTTTTTTTTAATTAATGGAAGAATCTTCACATGCTATTGTTAGCTCTAGATTGACATAATAGCTTGTAAATCATGTCAATTGAATACTTCGCACTAGGTAAGTCCTATACAATAGGTTCGATTTAGAAATAATTCGAACACATGACTTTTTAGGTTTAGTTTGGAGGAGCAATGACGATTAATAACTTGCTGAAGTCAAATTTTTTTCTTGATATGTACTTATTTATATTATTAAAAAATGATAATTTAATTTACAATTCCATGGTAACCAAAATGTCCTTAGGATATTTCATAAATTTAAATACCCTTAATATTATATAATCAAAACTATAAATAGTCAAATATTAAATTAAAATAAAGAAAATAAAAATTGAGAATAAACTATTTGATAAAGTATAATTGTTCATGTTAATGTAAACGAAAATGAAATTTACAAATTCAGCATGCTCATTTGATAATATGATAGACTTACTTTCTATTTGTTGATGATATAATGAAAAATAATCATTATCAAAAGGTTATCAATGAAAAGTAAAATTTTTACCGCATAAATACTTTTCTACTGCAACCCTTTTTTCTACTTATTGATTTCTGCAGTGACACCGCAGTCCTCCAATTTCTGATTGTTCACTCATAGATTCAAATATGTAATTACGTTTGAAAACTATAGTAAATAAGTACTTATCCCCGTTACATCGCAACTTTAATTTCATGGCCCTCTGACTCCACCGATTCAACCCCTGAAGCCGTTTTCTTATCATGCATTTACAAGAAAAAGGTTGATTCAAGATTGATGTAACCAAGGAATAGGCACGTCTTGGTAACCTTTGTAATTAAGGCTATATTTTAAAGCAAAATTACGAGTTATTATTACATTTAAAGTAACTACTTCAACTATAAAAATAATTTAAAAGTTTAAAATTTATTTTGAACATAAACAAAATTAAATCAAAGAATATATATACGAGAACTTCGCAGCAATGCATCTCTTTCTCTGTAGTCAAGCTATTGTTATGAAGTTAAATTAAGATTACTCTTAATGATCAACTCACGACTGCAAATCCGCCATCACACGCCTGAACATTAAGAGCAGCATGTCGTCGCCGACGTTGATGGATCTCACATACAGGCTATTATTTCAATATCGACATATCGAATACTACCACAACCAGTCAAGCACGGACAAAATACACCCTGTAAAAATTCAGTACAATAAACAGTCAATGTGTTGGGAGTCCACTGTTTAGACAGGGGGAGCCACCTATCAGACTCTCAGTTCTAATAATTAAGCAGTACAGAGTTGACGAACAAGCTTGTTTAGAGTAGAATCAGATGAACCGCCGATCTGAACCGCTCGCCGAGCCACTCGGCCTAGGGCTTGTGATCTCTCCCTTGCCTTATTTCCTTCTCCTCCTCCCATCAGCTCCCTCACAGCCTCACAAATGGCGTCTCTCGATACAAAAGTCTCTGTGCCCGGATTCTGAAACTTCTTTAAGCTGAGACCAGCCCCAAGTCCGTCCGCTATAAGCCTGGCGTTCAATGCCTGCTCAGCTATCATGGGCCAAGCCAAAATGGGCACACCAGCAGTTATACTCTCAAGCACTGAGTTCCACCCACAATGACTTAAGAACCCACCCGTGGCTCGGTGAGACAAGATCTCTCGTTGGTCAACCCAGTCCCTTACGATCAGACCTCTACCTCTTAAGTTCTCTTTCACGTCGGTTGTTAAAGTCCATGTCCTTGAGCGGACCACCCACACAAATCCAAACCCTGACTGTTCCAGCCCGAAAGCCACTTCGTCAAGTTGGTTGTCGGATACATCAGCCTGTGTACCGAAGGACACGTATATAACTGAATCCGGAGAGACTTGTTCGTCTAGCCATTGTGTTATGAAAGAGGAGTGATTTTGGTTAATCGACCTCTCAACCTTTTTCATTTTGTCGTACAAGAATAGTGGACCTAAACACCAAGCCTTACCTCTGACGTAGAACGACTCAAAAGATGGGATATAGCTGCTTTCAAGCTCTTCGAAGCTATTAACGATGACACCCCAACTGTTGACATCAGCCTCCCCCACCTCCGAAAGGTATTGAGATAAGGGGTTGTCCTCGTTTTGAGCGTTGAGAATATCTGCGGGCAAGTCTTCGCTTGTCAAAGTGAATGGAAGTTTTAGGTTTGGTAGATCTATAGGGTCGAAAACCGACGTTGTCTTCAAATGGGGTTTATGCATCCACGAAGATTTGCAAACGGCCATGGATAGAACACTCATTCCATGGAAGACCAGACGAGGGACACCTACGTTCTCGCATACGGGAAGTGTCCAGCCAAGAAAGAAATCGGATATAACACATATAGGAGGATTGTCGGACTCTAGCATGCGTTTCAGGGCTTGTTCGAAGGGCTTCTGAAGCTTTTTGGTTGCAAAGAGAAACGGAACAAAGTATTGCATCGATGGAAGCTGAGAAGTGTTTTCACAGCCTCTGGGAAGTCCGTCCATGGAAGGAAATGGAAGTTCAGTGAGACAAATATTGGGGGAGCAGTCGAGATTACTGGAGATGGATGTTGCATTTGATGGGGTTGTGATGATCGTAACCTTGATTTGTTTGAAGGAAAAAGCTTTAGCAAGGTCTAGTAATGGAAGAGTGTGGCCTTGAGCCATGAATGGAAACATAACAACGTGAGTTCTGGACTGTGAACACATGGTTCTCTCTATCTCTATCTTACGCAGCAAAATTTCTTCTTGGTTTGGATGTGCACATCGTCCGTAAGACAACGTAGGCTTATACTTGCACTAGTAGAGTGCTCGGTTTGATATACTGAATGGTAGTTTTCGTTAAACATCTTGCCAGATTTTTTTCATTTAAAAAAAAATTCTAAGGGCTAAGTTTGACTTGATATCGAGATTGTTTAATGGATATTACAAATTTGCTTTGATTTTATGATAATCATATTTGATCACAAAATTAAAATTTATGGACAAAATTTTTCAATGATTTAAAAACCCAACTGACCGATTTAACTATAAAAATTTTGAACCGTTCAATTTTTCAATTCGATTTATTTTAATAACTCTTGTTGTTAAAAATTAATCAGTTTATTTATTAACCTGTCAATTTTTATAAATTAATAAATTCTCATAAACTAATTTTCAATTAATAATCTCTTTTTTAAATTAAACTTTAAATTTTAAGATAAATAAGGCACAACCTTTTTCAATTATATTTCAAAATTTTAATTTTATTTAATTTTTAACTGGTTTTATACCAATTGAACCTTTTAAACTTCCTGTCGTACCCGTTAACTTCCGGTTCAGTTTTAAAAACATTGGTTTTTTTTCCAACAAACCATAAAATACTAAATTAAGATGATATAATTAAGAAATAAGAAAAGAAAAACTTGTTAATATGAATATATAATAATCTTATTTAAAAATATATAAAATTTTGAATTTTATATCAAATACAAACAGTGAAAAAATACAATAAAGTTTAAATTTATATGAAATAAGAGTATTTAAGTCTAAAATTTATAAGCATATATTCGTATAAAACCCTAATAACTTTAGTAAAGCTAAATATAATATTTAAAAATATTTAATAGCACACAATCTTATCCTTAATTAATAAGGCAACCTTATACATTATGTCAATACGGTTGAAATTAAATTTAATATTTTTTAAATTGAGGGGCGGCTTGTTTGAGTTCGTATAAAATATTGGCGACGGTCGAAACAAACAACCGCAGGCGTCAGTCGTTGATAACGAGACTATCAATGAGGCCATACTCACCAAAGAACAAAAATGTGGTCCAAGTTGACAGTTGACACACCATAATGGAATCTAATTCTTCAACTGTATCGTCAATTGAATATCAGAATATAGTCACGAAAAGTTTGGCTCATATGTCTTCAGTTTAGTTAAGAAACGTGTATTCAAATTCCACTTGTCTTGGTTAATTAGTAATCCTGACAGAGCAGCCCCGCGTATTAAAGAATATATTACAAATTTAGTTATTAAGTCGTTAACACAAAATGACAAAAGTCAAATAATATTACATATTCAATAAAATATATTTCTTACTCCATCACTCGCCTGATATGCGATAGAGATCGGTGAGGCTGCGTGTTCGTATTCTGAAACAGCAATGCCATTATTCAAGTAAAAGTTGCCAGGGGGGTACCAGGGTAATAATCTATGAGGGCTTTTTTATACGGATAATCCCAAAGTTGCAGCCTTGGACTGTCACGGAACGGTCCCACCATACCACATGGTGCTAGGAATTAATGAAAAATTAATACATTATAATAAAAATAAATAACAATAAAAAAATCGATTGATATAGTTAATTGAGATGTTCAACGAACTCATTTTTATGATACGGTGAGTTAGATGTGTACATGAAGACAATTTTTATGAATTTGCGCAAGTAACAAAAGACTAATAACAAAATATAAACTTCTACA
>JAOSBN010000003.1:31903268-31944807 GCA_027563595.1 Erythroxylum suave
ATATATATATATATCATAATAGATCATGAAATCAAGAGCAAGTGATTAATGCTTTCACTTTCAAGTTTTAACACTACATAATACATAAAATTGATGAATTACATTAATACTAAAGTGTAGAAGTTTATATTTTGTTATTAGTCTTTTGTTACTTGCGCAAATTCATAAAAATTGTCTTCATGTACACATCTATCTATATATATATATATATATATCATAATAGATCATGAAATCAAGAGCTTATATATTTCATGGAAAGGAGAATGTATCTTTAGATACTGTATGTTTTGCTTTGTATAGTCATGAATTGAGGAAGAAGAATAAAATGAAAAACAAAACAACAACAGATGAAGCATTGGTAGCAAGAGGTCATCATCAAAGCCAGTCAAAGGGGAGAAGAGGAAGATCCAAATCAAAAAGTCGAGTTACCAAAGATGAGTGTGCTTTCTTTCATGAGAAAGGACATTGGAAGAAAGACTATCCAAAATTGAAGAAGAAAGTGAAGGCTACAAAAGATGCAAATGTTGTAGAGTGTAAAAGTAATGTAGAATTAGATATCTCTTTTATGGTTTCACCTTCAACATCACATCTAGACGAGTGGATTTTATATTTAGGTTGCTCTTACCATATATCTCCCATCCGAGAGTGGTTTTTTGATTTCGAAGAACTCGATGGCTGGGATGTTTACATGGGTAATGATAATCCGTGTAAAACGTCTGGCATAGGTTCAATCAAGGTGCAAAATCATGATGGATCCACCATAATTTTGAGGGATGTGTGGTATGTGCCGAAGTTGAAGAAGAATCTCATCTTTTTGGGGACTTTAGAATTAAAAGGCCTAGTTGTAATGATGCAAGATGGAATTCTTAAAGAAACTTCAGGAGCACTGATAATGTTGAAAGGCGTGAGAAAGGACAATCTGTATTATTGCCAAGGTAGTATAGTGGTTAGGATGGTAACAGTAGCAACTTCAAGTAGCAAGAAGGATATAGAGGCAACAAAGCTGTGGCATATGCGATTAGGACATGCCGGTGAAAAATCCTTGCAAGCCCTTGGCAAGCAAGGATTGTTGAAAGGTAAGAAGACTTGCAAATTGGAATTTTGTGAGCATTATGTTCTGGGAAAATAACGAAGAGTCAAATTTGGCACTTCTATCCATAATACCAAAGGGATTTTGGATTATGTGCACTCAAATGTGTGAGAACCTTCCAAGACTCTGTCACTTGGAGATAGACATTATTTTTTTCACTTTTATTGATGATTTTTTTCAAAAGAGTGTGGTGTTTACTATGAAGAACAAAGATGAAGTGTTTGGGGTTTTCCTTAAGTGGAAAGCTCTGGTTGAAAACCAAACGGGAAGGAAGATCGAAGTTCTGCGAACAGACAATGGCGGAGAGTACAAGAGTGATCCTTTTCTAGAAGTATGCCAAGAGTGTGGCATAGTTCAACACTTCACAGTTAGAAAAACACCACAACAGAATGGGTTGTCGGAGCGTATGAACAAGACATTAGTGGAGAAAGTTCGTTGCATGCTGTCTAATGTTGGGTTAGGTAAAAAAAATTTGGGCTAAGGCTGTGACATACACTCAACATCTTGTCAATCACTTGCCTTCATCTACTATAGGCGGCAAGACACCTTTATGAGATTCAATGTTGGAGTTAAGGGATACCATTTATGGTATCTAGAGTCAAAGAAGACAATTATCAGTAAGGATGTTACCTTTAATGAATCTACCATGTTGAATAAGGTAACTCCAGAAAGGGATGATAGTACTTCGCAGTAGGTGGGGAGCATGCCGAAGTAGGTGGAGTTTGAATAGATAGTGGAGATCCCAGCAAAAAGCACTACTAGTGATTCTCCCATGGCAGAAGAAAAGTCAGAAGAGGAAGAGGTTCCAACCCAGGAACTTCTGCAGTAATCAAAGTCAATTGCCGCTAGAAGGACGAGACGAGAAATTCAAAAACCTGCTTGTTTTATTGGTATGGTGGCTTATGCACTTCCAGTTGTTGATAATGTTCAATCCACCTTTCCAGAAGTTGTCAAAAGTTTAGAAAGTGGTAGATGGAATGGTGCAATGGAAGAAGAGATGCAATCTCTTTACAAGAATAAAACCTGGAAGCTAACACAATTACCGATGAGCAAGAAGACAATTGGATGCAAATGGGTGTTTGCTAAGAAAAAAGGATTTCCTGACAAAGATGATGTTCGCTAAAATGCAAGATTTGTGGCTAAAGGCTATGCTCAGAAGGAGGGAATTGATTATAATGAGGTATTTTCTCCAGTTGTTAAACATTCTTCCATTAGAATTTTGTTGGCCTTGGTAGCATAGTTTAATTTGGAGCTAGCTCAACTTGATGTGAAGACCACATTCTCACACGGTGACTTGAAGTAAGAAATCTATATGTCTCAACTAAATGGATACTTGGTTGTTGGTAAAGAAAATTAGATTTGCAGACTGAACAAATCATTGTACGGACTGAAGCAATCTCAACGGCAATGGTACAACGATTTGACAAGTTTATGAAGGGTCAGAAATACACAAGAAGCAAATACGTTCAATTTGTGTATTTGTGCAGACTTCAAGATGTGTCCTATATCTACGTACTCTTGTACGTTGATGATATGCTGATAGTAGCAAAGAGCCAAGTTGAGATAGACAAATTGAACGCTCAGTTGAGTAAAGAGTTTAAGATGAAGGATTTGGAAGAAGCTAAGAAAATTCTCAACATGAAGATAAGCAGGGATAAAAAGAGAGGTAAGCTTTGGCTTACGTAGAAGCAGTACTTAAATAAGGTACTACAACCTTTTGGTATGAATGAAGATTCAAAACCTATAAGTACCCCACTTACTCCTAATTTGAAACTAAGTAGCTGATTATCTCCAAAGTCAGATAAAGAGCGAGAACACATGGTGAAAGTTCCATATGCTAATACAGTTGGAAGCTTGATGTATGCAATGGTGTGTACGAGACCAAACATTTCTTAGGCTGTTAGTGTTGTAAGTAGGTACATGCATGATCCGAGCAAGGTTCCTTGGCAAGCTGTGAAATGGATTCTACAGTATATCTAAGATACCGTAGATGTTAGTTTAGCATTTAAGTGAGATGAATTATTTGGTCAACGCATAGTTAGATACTGCAATTCTGAGTATGCAGGTGACTTAGATAAGCGACAGTTTTCAACTGGCTATTTGTTCACTTTAGCAAAGGTGTCAGTTAGTTGGAAGTCTACTTTGCAGTCAACGATGGCTTTGTCTACAACAGAGGCAAAGTATATGGCTATTACAGAAATTGTAAAAGAGGCAATTTGGCTTCATGGGTTGCTTGAAGAATTGAGAGTTGGTCAGAAACAACTTGAGGCATATTCTGACAGTCAGAGTGCTATTCATTTAGCAAAGAATCAAGTCTTCCATGTAAGGATGAAGCATATTCTTGTTAGCTATCACTTTGTGGGGGAAATTCTGGAAGAAGAGGAGATACTTCTCCAGAAGATTCGGACTATGGAGAAACCTGCAAATATGTTGACCAAGGTGGTTACAATAGCCAAGTTTGAACATTGTTTATATTTGGTCAAAACAATGTTTCTAGTTTTATTATAGTAAAAAAAGAAAAAATCAAAATCAAAAAATCAAAAAGAAAAAGAATAAAACATAGTAACATTAGTTAGTGATGAGTAGTTATAGTCCATTGTATTCATATGTTTATCTCCGAATTTGTAGTTGGTTGTCCCTTTTACTTAGTGATTTGTGAATACTTGTGAGTAACCCTTTAGCCTTTTTACCTTACCTTAACCCAAACCCCATTACAACCTAAATAAAAGCCCTTTTGATCTATGATAGCATGTATTCTATGTAGAGGAAAATTGGTGTATTTGCAAGCCTATGGTAGTATAGTCTCTTAGAGGGAGTCTTGAGTGAAACACCAACCCATCACATACTTGAGTGATATGAGTGAACACCATGAGAAAAGTTCATCTTAATTTTATGCTTACCTTTTATCAATGGTGTCTTCGTTTGACTTTGTTAATATACACTGATGAAAGAATTATGATATTTGTAGTAGCTTGATGCTTGAGTTGCAGATGTCTGAAGGATTGCATACACTTGATTTTCTTTGAAAACAAATTGATAGAATATTTTGGTTGTGATTAAATTACTTAAGGACAAGTAATAGTTCAAGTGTGGGAGTATTTGATAGGATTGAATTATTGAATATTTTCTTATGTATTTCCATGTGATTTCAATCCTATTTTCAAGATGAAATGCTTAATTTGTACACAATTTGTGTTAACTGCTAGGTTGGATATGTTGATAAATATTTGAGATTAAAAAGACAAGATTCTAAAACAAATTGGAACACAAATGTTTAACAAAGGAAAGGCAGCAAATAAAAAGAGATTATAACTTGGTGGTGGCATAAAAGAAAAATGAAGACATGTAGAAAAGAATGTGAGCTACATAGATTAAGCTCAGGGGCAAAGCATGCAATAGGTGGATAAATGTTGAACAAATCAGCTGGTGAATTAGCCCAAAATGATAGCCAAGAGACGTGAACTAGGAGAAAACATCACAGTCACAAAGAACATTGGACAAAACATTGGAAGGATGCATTATACACTTGATGGAGATGCAGTCAATTTTTGTGTTTAATGAAAAGGAAAATGATAGCAGACGTTGGTGCTAAATACAGGAGGACATGCTACCATTTTGGCGGGACAGAAGGAAGGTTTGGCATGTATAGTAGTGGGTGACCAAAAACTCCTAAACTTTATTGGTCCCATCATAGCAACAATGGAGGGCATGAAGTAAAGAGGTAGCTTCAGCTTGGTGGCTGAGAGAAATGGAGAAGAGCTATGGCTAGGAGTGAGTAGCGTGAAGTGGAGGAAAATAGTGGAGAGGGATATTAATCTTTAATTATCCCATCAATGAATAGTAGATAGTAGAGAAGCTTGCAGCAGTGAGAGTAAAGAGTGGTGGCAATGAGGAGAATATAAGAAGGGGCTAATAGAAATAGAGAAGAGGAAGGTGTGGTGGTTAAGACCAAGGGGGTTTCGGTTAGGGGAGGCTGAAGCATTTTTATTGGGATAGACTCATGGAGAGCTAGCTCTTCCGATATCGGTTCGAAGGCGACATCAATGCCGACGACCTAGGTTAAGCATTTTTTTATTGTTTTGTTATTTGTTTCTATCTTTAGGAATTAATTATGTTATCTTGTGTTTATTGGATTAGGTATTCAATGATGATGATTTTAATGTATTTATTGATTCGTTTGATTGCATACCTATTGATAGAATTTCGATATAATCCGTAATTGTTATGTTGAAATTCATATGTAGCAACTAACGATTTGTAATCATTAGGGATAACATGACCTAGGTTAAATGATGTATCGTATGTAGTTGCTGCCTTGATTAATCAGTTTTTCTAATTCGTAATACTACTGCCTAATTAAATATAGAGATCGTATCCTAGGTTATGCGGTGGTTAGGTTTAATTAATGATCGTATCTTGATTAAACAAAACTTAAGGGAAAACTCAAGTTAATTATTAACCCACAATTAATAGTTGCTAGGAGAGGTTTGAGAACAACAAATCATTGAATTATGCTTAATTAGGGTGTAGGCCAAAATTGAATCGAAAAACCACATCCTTACCGAATTCCCCAATTTTACCATTTTTCACATATTTTTTTAATTTGCTTTAATTTGTTAGTTTCATTTTATTTTCTTATTTAAAAATCCAAATTCAACATCGATTAATTTCATTTCATAAGCTAACTGAACACTCCCTGTGAGATCAACCTAAACTTACCATTGCTACAGTAGTAGTCTAGTTATTTTATTTTGACTAGCGTTACGACGTGCGGGTCAAGTTCTCCTCATACAACCTGTATGCAGCAACCAGAGGTAAGGGAAAGGTGAAGCCCTAATAGCCTAAGGGTAAGGGTAAGAAACCCAAACTCTCTCCATAAATTCAGACTGGACAGTCTAGCATTGCTAAGGGCCCACATGACATAAAGAGTATGAGGTGCTTCTTCTGTAAGAAGAAGGGACATAGGAAGGCCGATTGCTCGAAGTACAAGCCGTGGAAGGTTAAGCAGGGATTGTCAGATAACTCCTCGGCCTATATGATTTATGAAGCCAATGTAGCTATAGCCACATCAAGTTCTTGGTGGCTAGAAAGTGGAGCTTCTAATCATGTTGCTTCCACAGTGCAGGGGTTCAGATTGAGGAGAAGGCCAAATAAAGGAGAAGAGAAGCTGATAGTCAGCAACAATTAAGAGGTGGATGTTTTGTATCTAGGAGGTGCAGGTTTGAACCTCGATACGGGGTTTATATTGGTGTTATGAGATACTTTTTATATACCGTCTTTTAGACAAAACTTGATCTCTGTATCAGTTTTTGATAAAGAGGGCTATCGTTTTGTATTTGATACTTCGGTGGTAAATATTTCTATCAATGCAAGACATATCGTAACTGCCTTCTTATCCTATGGATTATATATAATATGTCTTACTCCTAACGAAATATATGTCTCTTCTTATGTTACCGATCTATTACTCAAAAGAGAGCCTTCATAAAGGAAATATCGTACATGTTGTGGCATAAATGTTTAGGTCACATTTCCAGGGAGAGGGTTAAAAGATTAATAAAAGATAATATTCTCCCAACTCTGGACTTCAGTGATTTGGTAATATGTATCGATTTTTGTAGAAGTAAGTTGACCAAAATAAAGAAAAAAGAGTCAACTCGTGCTTTTGGATTATTGTTCCTCATACATATAGATGTTAGTGGCCCTTATATAGTCACATTATTCAATGCTAGAAATTTTTTGACATTTATAGACAATTATTCCCGTCATGGCTATGTGTTCTTACTTAAGGAAAAATTTGAAGTTCTTGATAAATTCGAGATCTTTAAGACTGAGGTTGAGAACCAATTAGGAAAAACAATAAAGATTGTCAGATCTGACAGGGGAGGGGAATACTATAACAGACATGGGGTTGCAGGACAAGGAAAGGGTCTGTTTGCTAGGTATTTCGAATAAGTTGGAATAGTGACTCAGTTCACTATGCTAGGTAGTCCTGAGCAAAATGGTGTGGCCGAAAGACATAATCGTACCTTAAAAGACATGATGAGGTCAATGCAGAGTAGGACTAACCTAACCGAATATCTTTGGGGAGAAGCCATCAAGACAACATTGTATATCTTGAATAGAGTCCCAAGTAAGTTAGTATCCAAGATGCCTTTTGAACTTTGGAAATGGTGAAAACCAAGCTTTGCACGCATTCGTGTGTGGGGCTGTCCTACTGAGGTACGATTATATAATCCTTATGAGAGAAAATTGCAACCTCGTTCTACTCATTGCTATTTTGTAGGTTATCTCGACCACTCTAAAGTCTAGAGATTTTATTGTAGAGAAGGTGGGACCAGAATAGTGGAATCACAGACGACTAAGTTTCTGGAATATGATGCCCATGATGAGGGAGGATCCTCACATCTTCCAAGAGATAGCAGGATGAATACTATGATTATGTCGTATCCGCCCCTCATACAGTCAAGTCTGGTAGATGAAGGTTCGAACATCATGGTTATACAGGCACAAAGACCTATACATGTTCAGGAAGAGATTTCTGAGGTATAAGAACCTATGCAATTATGCAAATCCACCAAAGAAAGGAGACTTACTATCTTATAAATTACATAGTCTATTTGGGTGAGCAAGAATATTATATAGGGCATGTTATGGATCTAGTTACTTTTATAGAAGTCATTTCTGGACCTCATACGGACTTATGTGGTAGGAAGGAAAGAAGGATGAGATGTAATTTATGAGGCATAACAAGGTGTGGGAGCCTGTTAATTTACCTCAACATTGCAGGCCTGTCAGTTGCAAATGGATATTTAAGACTAAGAAGGATGCACGGGGTTAATTTGAGTGATTTAAGGCACATTTGGTTGCCAGGGGTTCACTCAGAGAGAAGGAGTTGGCTTCAATGTTACCTTCTCTTATGTATCCTTGAACGATGCATTTGGACTGATTATGATAATAGTCGCTCATTATGACATGGAGCTACATCAGATGGACATTAAAACTATTTTCCTGAATGGTGACCTTTATAAGGAGGTCTATATGGAGCAACCTGAAGGATTTTAGGATCAAGATAAAACTAACAAAGTTTGTAAGTTGATTAAATTAATATACAGTATGAAACAGGCTTTTAGATAATGGTATCTAAAGTTTGATGAGATTTTGACCTCATTCGACTTTGTGAAAAATAAAGTCGAAAGATGTTTATACTATAAGGTCAGGGGGAGCAAACTTATCTTCCTATTATTGTACGTAGATGATATCTTACTTGCATCAAATGATTTGACCATGTTGCATGAGGTAAAGCAACTTTTGGTCAAATACTTTGACATAAGGGATTTAGGTGACGCATCTTTTATCCTTGGTATACAGATTCACCGGGACAAATCTCAACACTCATTGAGCCTCTCATAAAGAGCATACATTGAGTGAGTGCTACAAAGGTTTAATATGGTTGATTGTAAACCTGTTGTAGTACTTATCTCTCATGGTGAGAGATTATCTTTGGCCTAGTGTCCAAAGAATGAAGTTGAGAGAGAGGCTTTGAGGAATTTCCCGTACTCTAGTACAATTGGTAGCCTGATATATACCTAAGTGTCCACTAGATAGGACATTGCATTTACTGTTGGACTGCTGAGTCAATATCTGGCTAACTCAGGTGTAGACCATTGCAATGCAGTTAAGTGAGTGTTAAGATACCTGAAGGGTACTAAGGATTATACATTGACATATAAAAAAGTCAACAATTTAAATCTCACAGGGTATACAGACTTCGAATTTGTTATGTATTTAGATGATCGCAAATCCACTTCAGGATAGGATTTTACGATGGCAAATGGTGTAATATCATAGAAGAGTGTTAAGCAAACACTGGTAACTTTCTCGATCATGAAGCCAGAGTTTGTTGCATGTTATGGAGCTCCTACATAGGCAGTTTGGCTCAAAAACTTGATTTCTAATTTGTTTGTGGTAGATTCGATAACTAGACCTATTCGGTTATAATGTGATAATCTTGCTACAGTGTTGTTTAGTAACAACAATAAGAATATCACAGGGTCGCATTTAGAGGTTAAATACTTGACCATAGAGGAGTTTATTAAAAAAGTTGACGTCAAAGTGGAGTATATCAGGACTGCGGAGTTGTCTATTGACTAAAGGACTGCACCCACTAGTGTTTGTTAAACATGTATCTGGTATGGGCGTGTTAAGGTCTTTAGAAAGCAGTAGTTATGGATCATTGTATTTGCTCCTTAAATGTTTGTACATTTTAATGTATTATGACATTATGATTGTTTATTAGTATAAATGATCATTTTTTATCCTTAGTGATAACTGTTCTTGTGTATAGTCATAATACATATGAAAGTCTTAAGATTTATGTTGATCTTAAGCATTTTAAAGGTCATTGGGCATATATAAAGATTGACCTTGAGCTTATGTCATTTAGACACATACAGTTTAGAACAAATATTTATAAATTTGACAAGTTAAAGAACATAAGGTTTTCTCTAATGCTGTTTAGCATCCGGTGAGAGAAAACAAGGTTTTCTCTAATGCTGTTTAGCATTCGATAAGAGAAAACATGATTTCTCTACTACAGTTTAGCGTAAAGTTAGAGAAATCGAAACCTACAAACGAAGATTATATGTATTAGTTCATATAAGTATCATCCTAGTTTGCCACACTCCAATTTTCCATTCATGTTAGTAAGGTGTTAGATTTGTGATTATATTGGACCTGTGTCACACATGACATATATGTTTGATATTTTTCAGTATCGAAAGCCTTGTAAGATGGAATGTTGACTTTCGCTACCTTTGGATTAAATGTTTTAATTTTTAAATTTAGTACCAATACAGTAGCGTGACTTAACCTAGTTTTCAAACTATTTTTAAACTTGAGTCAAAATGTTAGACAACTATTAATTATGCTTTTCGGTTTTTCAATAACTTATCAGTTAAATTTCATAATTTGACTCAGAAAAAGGTAATAAAGTGACCCAATAAATGATCTAAATCAATCAATTGAAGTTTAGGAGAAAAATGGATCCCAATTAGTGTGGGTCGGACTCATATCAAACTTGTGATGGGGAAGTCGGATATAGAAGTTATATATAAAGGTTAAGGTCTCCTGCAGTTGTTCATATATCATTCGTAAGTATATTGATCCTCTACTCCGTTAAAAGTGCGTAAAAAAACTATAGGAAGACGTTAACTGTGTGTCGGTGAACGTTTACCATGAAGGTCCAGGGAGATTAGAGCTCGTTTTGGCCACGAAAATTGCTTCGGAAGTCAAGATGGAATCGAAATTAGTTATTATGCATTTCCTTTATTTTTAACCCTTTTATGAACAATCCGGGACACGTAATAATGTCTATGCTATGTGTTACAAACTATTCAACTATCTTTCTCTAACCCCTTTTTAATTAGGCAACATATTTGTATGTCTAACAATAATTACAACTTTAAAACTAAATAGAGAATCCTAGATAGATATAGATCCAAAACCTTTAGTATTTTGTTAGAGATGATAATTGGACCCAAGTTTAGGCTCAGCTGGGCCAGTCCCAATTTGGTCTTAAGTCAACGAATCATATCCGGGTTGATTGGATCTTAGGTCTAGATTTTTTAGAAAATTGGGTCTCGGCAAAATGACATCATTTTATTGAAAACAATGTCATTTTGCATTTTAATTTTCTTAAAAAATTTCATGCGAGCTCTAGCTTGAGTTTGCTGTCTCGAGGTCAGGCCCCAATTGTAGGGATTGGACAGGGCTTGGGCTTTTGTGGGCCCAAACTTGGGCCTGACCGTTACCATCCCTCATATTTGTTATCAAAATATTTGCTTACCTTTAAAAATCATTAGGAGACATCTAAATTCTAAACATGATTAATCTCACTGCTAAATTCGGAAAGAAATATAAGCACAACGGGCCTCGTAAATACAGCTTATCACTCCTCCCATTAGTTGTGTCTTCCTATAAAAAAACTAAATTAAGATAAGGAAATAATTTATTATTTTCTTTCTATCGTTTCATGCACAACCTACAATACGGTTTACTACATCCTCTGCAGAAGAAGAATCAGTTCACAGGATAATTACCTTAGGTCTTTTTTTAAAAATAAGATAGGATATATTAAATAGAAATGTAAGGAAATAATACCAATAATTAAAAAATTTAACTGATCTGATCGGTTTAATTGTAAAAATCCTAAATTGGCTAACTTTTCAGTTTGATTTTCAATTTTCTTGTTCGATTTACTTTAGTAACTTTTGTTGTTAAAAATGATCAATTTATTAATTAGTAGGTCGATTTTTATAAATGAATAATTTTTTATAAAACAAAATTTAATTAATTAAATTTTGTTTGATATTGTTTTTTCAATTAAACACCAAATTAATCAATTGATAGGAACAATCTTTTTCAATTATTTTTAAAAATTTTAAAAATTATTTAATTTTTAGTTAGTTTTACGACAAGTCTAATTCTAATTAAATCTTTTAAACCTTACACCCATTATTTTTTAAAACATTTCTGTCAACAAGTATATGTTACGTACGTAATGTGCATGATTCTTTCCCTAGCGACTTCATCATTATCGTCTCCACACTGATTAAAATTGTGAAAGTCTTACCTTTTCCATACAAAGTACTGAATTCTACTAAACAGACTCTATTAGTAAGTAAATGAAAAATTTTCGAATACGAGATATGATTTCTTTTATTGCTCAGAACTCACAATAACAAAAGAGTCGAGTCAGATCTGACCAAAACTGACAATTTTGTATAATACGACACATGAAGTATTCCAGAAAAGCTACTTTTACTGGACACAATAATATCTGCGAAAACTTGGAGGAACCCCATGAGTTTAATTAATGTCATAGGAACAAACTGTCGCCAATCTCTTCAGAGGAATCTTCGTAAACCCTGGAAGCTTTAGTTTATATCCTGAAAAAGCAATTTGAAGGCAAGTTTATATACCCGAAAGAACGGACTAGCAAATTAATTAAGAACAAGTGAAACATGCATTAATGTTGCTTTACTCACTGTTGGTAATAGATATACATAGATCCAGCGCCATTAGTATATGAAATCTTGTCATATGCTTCTCTTGACAAAGCCATGGTATCTGTACAAGTACGACACAACTCTACAATCTTCACTGTCACTGTCTTCTGGTCTTTGCAAGCGCTTCGGCAAGTTACTGCGAAAGTTTGCCCACAAGCTAAACCATCGTTCCAAAGTGTCGCTCCTACTTGAGCAACCCAAACACCCTGCTTACGTTCACCAAAGCAAGCAGAAGCTACATTGCACGTACGGAGTAAAGGAAAATATGTCAGAATCTATATAACAAGTGATATATATATATATATATATATCTGTGTGTATGTGTGTGTGAGTCCAAACTGGGATATCAGTCAAATGGTTGTCTGTAATTAAAATGTTGAATTACGCGTGTAGGGAGGATCATAATAAGTTGCAGTCCCGTATCCAGAAACTTTGGCATAAGCCTTCAAGGAATAGCTCGAACTTAGCAAAAAACTGACTAGTATTAAAACAGAAATGGAGCTCTGGAGTCTCAATGCCATGGTTTCCGAGTCGTATCTTGGTTTCTCTGCCTTTATATACTAGCGGAGAAGACTGTATTTATAGCAGAAAGGTAGCTTGCTGATCTAGATAAGCAATCACAGAAGTCCGTACCTTCTCATTCTCTTTAACTTCAACTCACTACCACATCTTACAAAAACATCGAGAACAGATAAATTGATCGTTTAGAAGTTGCTACAAATCTGATATATTCTCCAATCGAGATTACGAAAACTGTTCTTTAGTTACTTTTGTCTTACCAGCAAAACCATTCGTCTTCTAGAAATATGGTCGCCCACGAAAGAGTTTGAACAATCCTGAAATCTGAATTTCCAAATTGGCGACGATATCACTGAAAGAAACACAATCTTTGATGCAACCTAATTGCACAATTTACAAAATTACTAGAAAGATTCTCTAGTTGATTATCCATTCATCCAGTAATGAGTGGATCGTTAAACTCGGTTTAAAATAATATTTTATTGTAATTTATTTAAAATTATTAATTTGATTAATGTATAATTTAGTTAAGATTAAATTTATAAATTAAACTAAATAATTATGTTAGTAATATTTTATTGGTTTACCTATATTATTTATGCCACATATTCTATTTTATTTTTTAAAAAAGTCTAAAATAATATATTATTTTAAAAATTTAAAATTATGATACTTTTAAAATTAATTCTGTCTACCATTATTCTAAAAGTTGAAGTAATATATCTAGGCTTCATAAGTTCTAAGCCCAACATTCTCAATATCAAGAGCTAGACTGGTTTACAATTACATTTCGGTAAAGTCCAGACATATTTTTCGTCCTGCATCAGAAGGCCCAATAACATTACAATAATGCCCGTGTAAGATGCTTTGTTGCAGGCTTAAGGTTAACCTATTTCTTCCGCCACTTTTTGGCATCATTAGGGTGGCATATAATTATGTTTTAAAAATTAGACTGAAAGTTAAAATAGTAAAATAAGAAATTTAAAATTTAATAGGTTCAATTAGTATTAATCCGTTATAAAATTTGCTAAAGATTAAATAAATTAAAATTTTTTAAATATGATCAAAAGAAATTATAGTTATATATATATATATCAACAAATTTAAGTTTAATTAAAAATGTTAAATATAAATTAGTTATTTTAGTTTATAAAAACTTATTAATTTAGAAAAATTAACTGATTAATTAATAAACTGATTGATTTTTAACAACAAGAGCTATAAAAGTAAAATGAACTAGAAAGTTGAAAAATGGAGAGAAAAATTGAACAATTCAAGATCTTCATGATTAAACCGGTCGAATAAGTTGATTTTTTTAATCGTCGTGTCATCAAATTCAATTGGGACTAAAATCAATTTAATTTAAAATTATCATATTAAGTTTAAATTAATTAAAATTTAAATTTAAATTAATTCATAATAGTCTTAACAGTTCGATTAAATTCTCTATTATAAAATTACGAACTAGAAAAGTCACATCAAATTTTGTTGAATGTGGATGTTTCCTATTACTTCCAAATTTAGTTTTTGTTTATAATTTTTGTTATTTCTATAACTTTTGCAAAGGTAAAAGTGTTATTTATAAACTTTTATCATTATTTTTTATTGTTTCCACAGTTATGAGAAACTATTAAAAAATTATATTGTGGAAATTTAATAATTCAATTTGAAATTGTTGTTCACGTTGCTTTATCAAACATTGGTAAATAGACATGTTATTGAGTATGCAATGGAGCATAAAATTGGTAAAAGGCAAATTTGCTAGTACTTCAAACCTCCCAAACTCATACTCAAAGATATTTTATAGTAAAAAATATCAGAAAATAGATAAATAATAACAACATAAGAGAATTTACGTAGAAACTCCCAAACTGGAGAAAAAACCATAGGAAGCGAGAAGAAAATCCACTATGTGAAAAATTCTTACAGTCACACAAATTTTCCTCTCACCCAATACCCCAATACACTCACAACGAAATACCCAAAACAAACTCTCTAACTCTCACCTCAATAGAGGAGTTTAACTAGAGTCAAAATTTGTTATACAAATCTTTGACTTTGTATTAGTGGACTTAACTAAGGAGGTGGCACCCTCCTTATATAGGCATGAGTTTTGCCCCAAATGTGCTCCCCAACCAATGTGGGATAAATTAAGGAGTCAAACACAATAATCTCCACCTTGGTGACTTTGGCTGATTCCACAACCACCTCCAGCTCAATGAAGATCTCCTGAATATAGCATAACTCTCAGTTTAGAGAATTATCATGTTTCACAGCATCATGCTCTACCATAAAAGCATACCCATTTAAAATAAACAAATTCCAAGCCTTTTATTTCGGCACATGTCGAAGATAACCTTACTAAAAAAATTATGGTACAACTCCCATATTTGGCTTTTTTGGAAGTTCATCAGCCATCGACATAAATTCCACCACACACCTTACATTAATGTCAAGCCAATGCCCACGTGCAAACTTGTGGACCCACTAACAGTAACACATCCTCTATCATGACAACTTTGGAATTTCCGGCATGCCATGAGGATGTACATGCCCCCTTTTGGAGAGCAAAATCATCATCCATGGAGACAATGTTAGCGACATTGTCAGTCTCTTGATCAACTGACCCAGAGCATCTTGCCGAACCCGCTCCACTTCTCAAACAAGTTTTCTTCACATGCCCATATTGTCCACACATCTAGCATTCTATATTTTTCTTCATAGAGTTCTTCTTCCTATATCCAGCTACTACCAGAGCTGAGTCTTTAGGAGAAACATTTCTTCTACCAACCAATCTTCTCTTTTCTGAAAAGAGTTTTCTGGTAACTTCAAAAAAAAAAAACTATCTTCTCTTTCCTATGAATCAAAATATATTTCATGTGCTCATAGGAAGGTGGAAGAGACAAGATGAGTCTCAAAGCCTGATCCTTATCATCTATATTAACTCCAATTGCCTCTAGTTCAAAGACGATCCCATTAAGAACACTTAAATGGTCTAAAATTGTAGTACCTTCCCTCATCCACAATGTATGTTACTACTCCTTCAGGTACACCCGATTTGAGACACCCTTTGTTTGATACAACTCCTCTTGCTTTTCCCAGAGCTCCTTTGCTGTAGATATTCCATGCACATTCACAAGGAGATTCTTGGCCAAACAGAGTCGTATCCCACTTGTCGCTTTCAAATCCAGATCCTCTTAATCTTCATTGCTCATACTAGATCTATCTGTACTAGTCATTTTGCCAATATCACTAGTAGCAGTACTGCTATCAGGGATTTGCCTGCCTTTCAATGCCTTGTGTAACCCTGATTGAATCAAAATGTCCTTGACTTGTGCTTGTCACAAGCCAAAATTGATTCTCTGTTCAAATTTCTCCACCTCAAATCTAACAGGATTCGAAGCCCTATTTTCTGACATTTTTTCTGTGCACTTCTGCCTTGATGAATTTTACTATATAAGTGAATAGCACACCAAGTAAGTTCCCATGAAAGAGAAGTGGGTCACAAACAGACACACTTAAAATATCAAGTCTTTCTTTAGCCAAAACTTTCCTAGACATACACTTTCACACTATCATATCAAAGCTCCATCGCACTAAATGAACCTTTCTAAAAAAAATCTTTTCTAAAGTGGAAAAACAATCAAAACTGCGACCATAGAGCATAGTCAAAATTTTCAAGAAAAACACACCTTGGCTCTGATACCAATTGTTGATAATTTAAACCTCCCAAACTCATACCCAAGGATATTTCATAGACAAAAATATCAGAAAATCGAGAAATAATAACAACACAAGAGAGTTTACATGGAAACTCCTAAATCGGAGAAAAAATTACCGGCACCGAGAAGAAAATCCACTAATGAAAATTTCTTACAATCACAAAATTTTGCCTCTCACCCAATACCCTAATACACCTGCAAAAAAATACCTAAAGCAAACTCTCCAACTCTCACCTCCAGAAAGGAAATTAACTAGAGTCAAAATTTGTTATAAAAATATTTGACTTTGTATTGGTGCACTTAACCAAGGAGGTAGCACCCTCCTTACATAGGCAAGAGTCTTGCCCCAAATGTGCTCCTCAACTAATGTTGGACAAATTAAAGAGCCAAACCCAACAAAATATGCAAAGATGAACTTGTTCAACAGATAATACTTCATGAAGTAATGGTTTCCTTAAACCAATTCATCAACGATGAATTGCATATGGCCCTTCTTTCATTGAATATAAACATCTTTTACTGGAGAATAAATCTAAACGAGAAACACTGCACTACTGTTTACTAAAACTTGTAAGAATCCTATAGGGATGGGGTATGGCAATCTCAAGCACTTCGCATTTTTGGAAGCTCTAGTTTTGAGCCCTGAGAAAACCATTTGAAGGCTAGTTTTTATAATCACCTCTTAACATGTAGCCATAAAGTTAGTTAAAATTTATGTAATAATAATGTTAATGCACTAACTCTTAGTAAGAGATTGATTAATCCACCACCATTAGTGTATGAAATGTGATCATACGCTCCTTCTGATAAAATCATAGCAAACTCGCACTTATAACAATGTTCCACAATCTTCACAGTCACTAGTTTTTGGTCTATGCAACCGCTCAGGCAAGCTACTTGGTAGTGCTTCCCACAAGTTAGACCATTTTTCCAAATTTCTTCTCCTACTTGAGCAATCATGTTACCTTGTTCAGCTTGTTGAATAGTGCTTTAAAATTAGTGGGACATGTTTTATGTTAGTGGCCCCATGTCCCCTATTTTATGCAGACATTATGTTCCCTATTTCCCCCTAAGTTTCAGCCCACGTCTTTATTTTTTACCACTTCCCCACTTGTCATTTAGTGCCTTATTTTTAGCTTTTACTGGTTAATTGTAAGCCCATATATAGGCCTGTGCTATCTCTGACTAGTATCTAGAAAAAGCCTATTGCAAAGCCTTTTTTTTTTCACTTTCGGTGTCCGTCTCTTTCGTCTCTTTTCTTTTATGTCTTATTCCCTGTGCTTTCCCCAACAGCTTTTGGTATCAAATCTTGGTTGAGAGAGTGATCAAAACACAGTTTCTTTCATCCAGGTTCTACTCTCATTGGGCAAAGAGTAAAGTAAAAGAGCACTTAAGTGAAACACAGTGAGGCAAACACTATAGTGAATCCATAACCATGGCAAACAATGGCATTAACTCCTTTTCACAGCCCTTAATTTCAACATTCAAAGGGGAAATTACCATTTTTTGAGTCTTAAAATGAAGATTATGTTCAAGTCTCAAGAGCTATGGGACTGGGTGGAGACCGAGTTTGAAGAGCTGGGGGAGAATCAGATAGTAGATTTACGTGTACGAAAGAACTAAAAGAAGGATGCAAAAGCTCTATTTTTCATCCAGCAAGTAGCTGATGATTAAATTTTCCCCAGAATTGCGGCGGCCATAACTTCCACTCAGGCATGGGAAGCTCGACGACAAAATTATATGGATGATAAAAAGGTAATTGTCGCAAAACTACAAACTCTTCACCATGATTTTGAAACATTAGCAATGCAAGAAAAAGAATCTGTACAAGAGTATCTATAGTATCTGGATTTTTTTAATCATATAAAGTCGTATGTTGAAAATATTAGCTATAAAATTATTGTGAGTAAAGGTTTGAAGAGTTTAACTAAAAAATTTGATCATGTCATTACTGCAATTGAAGAGTCTAAAGACTTATCTAATTATACTTTTGATGAGTTCTTTACTAGCCCATGAAGTTACGCTTAGTAGAACCCATGAAAAAGGCGAAGAGAAGGCATTTTAAGTGAAAGGAGAGTCTTCCACAAGGGGAAGGCAGAAAATTCAAGAGGTCTAGGACAAGGCAGAGGTGGCTATCATGTTCGTGGCCGCGGTTGCAGTAGAGAACGAAATCAATCTGCTAGAGAGCAAAAACAGTTCAGAAATAATATTTAGTGTCGCTACTGCAAAAAATATGGACACAGAGAAGTTTATTGTTACACTAAACAAAAGGATGAACAAAAGCATGCTGACTTCACTGAGAAGCCTTTGGAGGAGAGTAACTTGTTTATAGCTCACTTAACTATAGACAATAAATTAAATGATGTATGGTTATATAGATAATCGTTACTCTAATCATATGTAGGCATGAAGTCATTGTTTAAAGAGCTTGATGAGTCGCAAAAATCAAAAGTTAGACTAGGAAATGACAAGTCAATTAAAGCTGAAGGTAGAGGTATTGTTGCCATCAAAACTTCACACGATAATGTAAAACTTCTCCATGATGTTTACTATGTTCCTTATCTAGCCCATAATCTGTTCGAGTGTTGGACAATTGATGAGTGATGGAAATTCAGTTATGTTTGACAATGATTCTTGTAGCAACCATGATAAAAAATCAGGTCAAAAGGTTATTTGTGTTCAAATGACTCTAAATAGAATGTTTCCACTTGATGTGTCAGTTAATAATGAAAGTAGTGCATTGATTGTTAAAGGAAATACTGAAGCTATTTGTGGTATGGTCATTTAAATGAAAAAGGGTTACACCTATTAGGTAATAAAAATATGGTTGTTGGTTTGGCCAAAATTGATACTCTTAACTTTTGTGAAGGATGTGTGAATGGAAAACAAAGTAGATCATCATTTCCTATAGGTAAGGCTTAGAAAGGCTCTACTTATTTTGAGTTAACACATGTTGATTTATGTGATCTGATGAGCATTGAATCTTTAGGAGGCAGTCGATATTTTTTGCTATTTATTAATGATTATAGTCACATGAATTGGGTGTATTTCATGAAATTTAAATCATAAGCATTTGAAAATTTCAAGAAATTTAAGTCTTTAATGGAGAAACAAATTGGATATCATATCAAGACTCTTCGAATAGTTAGAGGTGGAGAGTTTAAGTTAGAAGAGTTCAATATCTTTTGCAACGAGAGTAGCATTCGTAGAAAGCTTACAACACTATACACACCAGAACAAAATGAAGTGGCAGAATGAAAGAATTCCCCTATTGTTGAGAAGGGTAGAAGCCTAATGATTGCAAGAGGCATTCCAAACCAATTTTAGGCAGAGGTAGTAGCTACAGTCGTCTATCTTTTAAATATCTCACCCATTAAAGCGATTTACAATCCGACTCCATATGAAGCTTGGAAAAGTAACAAGCCCAAGGTAAGCCACTTACGCATTTTTGGATGCATAGCTTATGCTTTGCTAAATTCATAATCACGTTATAAACTCAATGAAAAATTTGAAAAGTATATTTTTGTCAGGTACAGTACTCAGTTCAAAGCTTATAAGCTATATAATCGAGTGGCAAGGTTTTGATTAGTAAGAATGATATGTTCAATGAAGATGCAAGTTGGGATTTCACCTTCGAAAAGATTAGTTCTGAAATTCAGTTGTCACATCTTGATGAAGTTATAGTAGCAGATTCCACACCAACCTCCTCTCCTTCAATAAATTCTTCTCCAAAAGCAAGCAATGAAACCATCTCCCCATTAAGTTCAACATCAAGCTCCTCCAATGAAACACCACCAAGAAAATTTAGATCACTGCGAGAGATTTATGAATCATGTTCATTTGCTTTATATATGACAGAACCCACTTGTTTTGAAGAAACCGTTGAAGTAGAAGAATGGCATGATGCAATGGTTGCATAAATGAGAGAAATCGAGCACAATCAAACATGGGAACTAGTAGATCTACCAAATGGTAAGAAACTGATTGCTCTCAAGTGGGTGTACAAGCTTAAATACGATATTGACAGCAGTATACAGAAGTACAAAGCAAGACTTGTAACAAAAGGGTATGCACAACATCAAGGTTTTGACTTTGAAGAAACTTTTTCACCGATTGCCCATTTTGAAACAATGAGAACTCTTTTATCTCTTACTACGAACTTAAATTTGTCAATTTATTAATTTGATGTGAAATCTACATTTTTAAATAGGGAATTAGAAGAGGAAGTCTATGTTGCTCAACCCGAAGGATTTGTGGTTAGTAAAAGCGAGAACAAAGTCCATAGGCTTAAAAAAAAACTCTTTATAGCCTGAAATAGGCACCCCAAGTATGATACAAAAGAATTGATTCATATTTTCTACGTATTGGATTTAAAAGGAGTGAAAGTGAGCCAATACTGTAAAGAAGCATGATAAGGATTTTTTTTTATTGTATGCATTTATATTGATGATAGGATTTATAAGATCCTTTGAAACCTTCGTTGCTAAATTCAAATCATGCATGATGTAAGAGTTCGAAATGACAGAATTAGGTGTGTTGAGATACTTTCATGGATTAGAAGTGAAACAGGTGGAAGATGGTACTTTTCTTTCGCAAAAGAGGTATGCAAGTAATCTTTTGTTCAAATTTAGGATGCACAATTGTAGAGTGGTTAAAACACTGATGAATGTTAATGAAATGAAAAATTACAACTTGAAGATGGTATAGATACTGCTAATCCAAGTCTCTATAGAAGTTTAATTGGAGACTTAAATTATCTAAGACATACTCGTCCAGATGTTATGTTTTCTATAAGTGTGTTGTCCAGATATTATGTTTTTTATAAGTGTGTTCTCCAGGTACATGCATAGTCCCTCTAAACAATATTTTGGAGCTACTAAAAGGGTACTACGTTATATCGATGGAACTGTTGATTTTGGGATTTGGTATTCCAAAGATGCAAATTTAAGCTTGATTGGATACAATGACAGCGATTGGGCAAGATAGCTCGACGATCAAAGGAGTACATTAGGTAATGTTTTTAGCTTGGGATCTAGAGCAACTACTCAAAGTTTAAAGAAACAAGATGTTGTTGCATTATCTTCATCAGAAGTAGAGTATATTGCTATGAATTCTGCAGCCTATTAAGCCGTGTGGTTACAAAAATTATTGGCTGATATTTTTCATGAACAAGCGAGTGCAACAAAAATATTTTGTAGCAACCAAGCTACCATTGCAATGACAAAAATCCAGCTTTCTATAGTAGAACAAAGCATATTGACATCCATTATTATTTTGTTTGCAATCTTACAGCAAAAGGAGAGATCATGTTAAAGTTATGTGACACAAATAACCAAATAGCTAATATTTTCACCAAAGCGCTCTCCAAGCTAAACATATTTATTTTCGAGAAAAACTTGGAGTTAGTAATTTTAAAACAAAGGGGAGCATTGAATAGAGCTTCAAAATTAGTGAGACACTTTTTATGTCAGTGCTCCATGTCCCCTGCATATGTTCTCTATTTCCCACTAAATTTCAGCCCGAGTCTTCGTTTTTCTCCACCTCCCCATTTGTCGTTTAGTGCCCTATTTTTAGCCTTTGCTGGTTAATTGTAAGCCCATATATAGGCATGTTCTGTCTTTGAGTACTATGAAGAAAAAGCCCATTGCAAAGGCCATCTTATTTTCACTTTCGGCGTCTGTCTCTTATTTTTTTCTTTCCTGTCTTATATCCTATGCTTTCCCCAACACAGCGTACCCATAACAAGCAGAAGCTGCATTGTACATATACAGAAAGAATAAGAGGTGAGGAGTTCGTATAAGCAGTGAAAATTAGCTTGAGATTGCATACAAAACTTGGAAATTTTGTTTTGTTATAAGATGTTTAATTACGCATGTACGGAGGCTGGTAATGGGTTGCATTTCCCGTAGGTTGAGCTTAGGCCTTCAATGAATAGCTTGAACTTAGCAACAAAGTAACGAGGGTTAAAATAGAAATAGAGTTCTGAAGTAGCATTGCCATGGCTTTTCGAGCTATGTCTTGCCTACCTTGTCTTGACGTTTGATGATCAAAATGAAATAAGAATGGATAAGGATATATTTTGTGGCACATACAAGCAGTGGAGACGAATGATATTTATAGCAGAAAGCTTGCTTGTTTCCTGATATAATCAAACTACAATTATTAATTACAGAGGTCGATGATTTCCTCAGCCGGCCGATTAACAAAGTTTAAAACGTGGGATTTCATTAACGTTGTTGAGTGTTGAATGTTACAAGGAGTCTGTCTAGGAGTTGGCCAACAATTCCATATCTCAATCATGAAGGAGAGCCCTTACAGATGTTTTGAGCAGCCTTGTCTGCATTGCCTAAACAAGAGAAGTTGCATGTACAGAAACAAAAAAAGGAAAAAGAAAATGAGTTTTAAGAAGAAAAGGTTGATTATTTATGAAATAACAATCAAAACAAAAGAGTGAATTTTTAAACCTGAACTAGAAGTTAAAATAATAAAAGGAGAAGGTTAAGATTTAAAAGATTCTATTAAACCATAATAAAATCAGTTAAAAATTAAATATAAATAAAATTTTGAAATATATTTAAAGAATTTTTCTTTAATTATCAAAAATTTTGAAGTATAATTAAAAAATATACTGTTAAATGAAAATTAATTTATTTATTTTAATTTACAAGAATTGACCAATTTTTTAATAAGTCGATTAGTTTTTAACTTAATAATTATTAAAATAAATGGAACTGAAAAGTTAAAAACCGAACTAAAAAATTAGATAGTTTAAAGTTTTTACAGCTAAACCAACCAAATTTTTTAATCATTGCAAAAGAGTTTTGGTAAGAGTTGTCGTGCCTATGATCTAGGGTTTATTTGTCATAAAATTAAATTTAATCACTTAATCTTGTATTCATTTCAAAAATTTAAAAGGAATCCAAATTTTGTTGGAGAGATTACAAAAGTTTAAAAACTCTATAAAGATTTTTTTTTAGTTATTAAATTAATTAAAATATTGTATTAAATTTAAATGAAAAATTTTAAATAAAATAGAATGTGAAAATTAGATATAACTAAAAAGCTTTATATTTTTGTAATTAACCAATAATTTTTCAAAAAAATCTTATGTAAAAATTAAACATCATTAATGAAACTGTTAATCCGAAAAGAAGTGTAAAAGCAGCACGTATAATGACAGCTTGAGGCTAATAAAAAGTCAGAGATCTGTTTAATCTCTAACAGCCTATGAACTCACCAACGTACTTTTGTTTTGATCCAAAGCTAAATGATGAGGAATGCTTAACCACTACTTTCTATTTTCATCTTGCATTAGGACTCTCTTTGCTTCTCTCCCATCTTCAACACCAGTAAGTTCTGATCTGTTTTTATCTTATCATGTTCTCACCTTTTTTACTTTTTGATGTTTTGTCTTCGCGTCTTATCTTTCATTATCATTATGCATTTTAATCCACTTTCATAATGCCCTTTGGAAGACAGCATTTGTTATTGTCAGTTCATGGGATATTTACAATGATTCTTATTAATTTGCTCTTATATTGCTTTGTATAGGGCAGATTTGATCCAGCAATAAGGATTTAAGGTTTGGCCGGTTCTAACTCGAGAATTATTAGAAAACCAGAGCTAGATTAGTAAATGCATGATCTTGGCTTTACAAATTGTGGGGTTTTTTATTCTGATAGATTCTGACAATTTCATGTACCATACTGAAGTCGAGACAATAAGATCACCAAAGAAAATGTCTTCTGATCCTACACCTTATGCACCCAAAAAGATTCTAATAACTGGTGCAGCCGGTTTTATAGCCTCTCATGTTACCAATAGACTAATCAAGAACTACCCTGAGTACAAGATTGTTGCCCTTGACAAGTTGGACTATTGCTCTAGTCTCAAGAACCTTGCCTCATGTCGCTCCTCGCCGAACTTCAAGTTCGTGAAGGGTGATATTGCTTGTTCGGATCTTGTAAACCATCTTCTGGTTGTTGAGGACATTGACACTATTATGCATTTTGCTGCTCAAACCCATGTGGATAATTCCTTTGGGAACTCTTTTGAGTTCACCACCAATAATATATATGGTACCCATGTTCTTCTTGAAGCCTGCAAAGTTACTAAGCAGATCAGGAGGTTCATTCATGTCAGTACTGATGAAGTTTATGGAGAAACTGACATGGAGACTGATATTGGAAATCCCGAGGCTTCTCAACTCCTTCCTACAAATCCTTATTCTGCTACAAAAGCAGGGGCTGAAATGCTGGTTATGGCTTATCACCGATCTTATGGCCTCCCTACCATTACTACAAGAGGCAACAATGTGTATGGCCCTAACCAATACCCAGAAAAACTCATCCCAAAGTTCATTCTCCTTGCCATGAAAGGAAAACAGCTGCCAATTCACGGAAATGGTTCAAATGTGAGAAGCTATTTATACTGTGAGGATGTTGCAGAAGCATTTGATGTGATACTTCACAAGGGGGTGATTGGTCACGTCTATAACATTGGGACCAAGAAGGAACGAGGAGTCCTGGATGTGGCAGCGGACATCTGCAAGTTATTCGGGCTAGATTCAAATAAAGTTATAAAGTTCGTTCAAGACAGACCTTTCAATGATCAGAGATACTTCTTGGATGATCAAAAGCTCAAGAAGCTTGGTTGGTGGGAGAAGACTCCATGGGAAGAAGGACTGAAGATGACAATGGAATGGTATACCAAAAACCCCAATTGGTGGGGCGATGTTTCAGCAGCTCTGGACCCACATCCACAGGTGACAATGATAAGTAATTCGAGTGATGATTCTTGGTTATGGGAAAGTTCATGCGTAAGCAATGCAAAAGAAAGTTCTTATAGCACTAGGAGTTCAGGCATGAAGTTCCTGATATATGGGAGGACTGGTTGGATAGGGGGATTGTTGGGAAAGCTCTGTAAGGACGCTGGTATTGCATTTGATTATGGAAAAGGAAGACTTGAAGATAGGAAATCGATCGTGGAAGATGTGAAAACTGTAAGACCAACTCATGTGTTTAATGCTGCTGGAATCACAGGAAGGCCTAATGTTGATTGGTGTGAATCGCACAAGGTGGAAACTATTAAGACTAACGTTGTAGGAACTCTGACTCTGGCAGATGTTTGCAAGGAGCATAATCTTCTAATGATGAATTTCGCAACAGGTTGCATATTTGAATACAATGAGGAGCATCCACAAGGTTCAGGGGTCGGATTCAAGGAAGAGGACAAGCCAAACTTCATTGGTTCGTTCTACTCCAAAACAAAGGCCATGGTGAATAACACAAAACCTTCTTTTTTCTTTTCTTGCTATAGAACTTTTAGCATCTGTGACGTAACAATTTTGTTAAAGGAAGCTAAATTAGTATCATGATGTAAATAAATCAGATTCATGAACATGGTTAAACTACAGGTAGAGGAGCTTCTGAAAGAATATGAAAATGTCTGCATATTGCGAGTCCGAATGCCTATATCATCTGATCTCAGTAATCCAAGAAACTTCATCACCAAAATTGCTCGTTATGATAAAGTGGTGAACATTCCAAATAGCATGACAGTTCTAGATGAGCTCCTTCCAATCTCCATCGAGATGGCCAAAAGGAATTGTAGAGGCATATGGAACTTCACAAATCCTGGAGTAGTGAGCCACAATGAAATTTTGGAGATGTACAGAGATTATATAGACCCTAAATTCAAATGGGTCAATTTCAATCTGGAAGAACAAGCCAAGGTTATAGCAGCACCAAGGAGTAACAATGAGCTGGATGCTACAAAGTTGAAAACTGAGTTTCCTGAGTTGTTGTCCATTAAAGATTCAATCATTAAGTACGTTTTTGAGCCCAAGAAGAAGACTTAAACACTCCAGTTACAGATTGGAACTCTAACTACGCTGCACAAACTTAAGGGCACTCGTTCTTTTGTGTACTTTCGATTTTTTTTTATTTCATTTTTTGCCTTCAGGCCTGTTGTAACTAGTAAGGTTTCTCTATGACCAGCTAAATTCTTTCCATTGAAAACTTTTTGCTCACTAATATTGCTCCCTGACATGGGTTCCCTATCTGCAAGTGCAACTTCTGTTCTGTGTTCTGTTGAAACAATTCCAAGGTATGCATTTTAAAACTGCAAGCATGTTGGTTTACCTACCCAGATGGTTCAAGATCTCTTCTTCTTCTTTTAAACTTTTCAGGTTCATGCATGGTGAGAATTGTCCGTTGTCTTTCAGTTATTGGATCCTTTCAATGTGAACTTACTTTTATGAGTTTTCTTTACCTAAATTTTTTGGCAAGATAGTAAAATTTTGTCATATCAACCACCAAAGTTTTCTATTTTTCTCTTTTGCAAATGGTTTATGTATCAAGACATACCAAAGAGTAGTCTAACGAGGACCAGTTGATCTTATCTCCACATCCCCACATCCTGATTAGGACAAACGAAAGAGGAATCATGATCGGTTGAATCAAATAAAAGTCCTAATTGCCGATAAGCTGTGCTCAACTAACACCAACACCTAAAACAGGTTCAAAAAATGAAGACACGTCTTTCACTAAACCAATCTAAGCCGAACTGTGTTGGCTCTCCCAAAGTCAGAGAGAGACGAGGAGCATTCTTGAGGTCACGAATTTGTTGTAATTGTTGGGTGTACAGGCATATATGGGCAGCTCCAACACGTATCCCGGAGAACTAGGTCGGAGTGTGCAGTGGGATGGTAAAGCCGACAAAGGCAGTGTTGATGATCCAACTATGGCGATTCAGAATGATCAAGTTCCTGGAGACATGAAAGTGAACAAAAATTAGTCAAGGTGGTATAAATGCCTTGTCACAACTGAAACTTGGAGAAGCAAGACGATCAAAATGTTGGTGAGCTTCAGATGCAATCGAGGCCTCCAAGACTCGGGTTGGGAGATAATGTTTGTTCAACGATATAATAAAACGGAATGAAATAAATGTATATAATATTAGAAAATTATTTTGTGGAATGATAAAATAATTTATAATTTAATACAGTAAAATGATTTTTGGAAAAATGATTATAGTGAAATGTTATTTATTATTTTATATTCTATCATAAATATTTTAAATTGAAAGTAATTTATTTTTATAGTTTAGGATGAAATGAAATGTAATATGAAACTCTCATTTTCTATCATACTTCATTCTATTTCATTATAAACTCTTGTTTAAAACGATGAAATAATATTAAATTTCATTTCATTCTATTAATAACTACCTAACCAAACATAATCTAAAGGAAGATTAAGAAAGATTTCTAGTTATTATCTAAAAGTCATGTAAAAACCAATATTAAAACAAAGATTAGATGGAAGATAACATATTTTAAAAAATGTAGTTAATGCTCAAGATTTCAAAATTATAAAATCTTAATAATTCTGTTTAAAATCATTTTTTAATGATGAAAATATCTACTTAATACTACGTAAATATCTATTTATTTAAAATTTAAAAGATTTAATAGACAATTATGAAACTAAGTTAAAAATTGAATAAAATTTTCTTTGATCATTAACGATTTTAAAATTTAACTGAAAAAGAAATCATTAAATAAAAATTAATTGATTTATTTTAGTTTATAAAAATTTATTAATTATTAAAAATTAACTGATTAACAAATAAATTAATCAATTTTTAATAATTAAATCAAATTATAAAATTAAAAATAAAAAAACTCAAGATTTTTAAATTTTTTAATCGTGGGCAAAAACTAACATTTTGAACTAAATTATTAAGATTTTAAAAAATTAACAACTCAATCAAAAAAGTTAAAAACTTAAAAATTGAATTTAAAAAATTCAAAAATTGAACACTTTAATATTAATTATCCCTTAAATGAGTATCAGTATCATATTTGATGCTGCAATCCAGCAGACTTCTTTTACACATGTTTGGAAATTCGTCCGACCAGAATTGAGATACGTAATCCTTTTCCAGTAGCAATTTCAAAAATTACTAACTCAGACCACCCGAGCCAAAAGAAAAAATATATCCAGTAACAATTGTTTGATGATATACAATATGCAAATTAAAAAAAAAAAAAACAAGGCCTGAAAACTTGCCCGCTTCCAATATATACAACCGGTGCTGATTGATTACAATTTCGGAAAGGACGTCTGTGAAATACTGTGATAATCCTAGGACTACGGTACGGCCCTTGGTTGGCTTCAAGTGAACAATCTATTTTCTCTGTATTTGTAACAAAAACCTGTCTTTATTTGATGCAACCAAGCAATCTGAGATTTATAGAAGTAAAATGGAAAATCACAGTTGCCTGGCTGAGATCAATAATTAATCAATGTGAATCTATCCAACGTCAACATCAGGATCAATGCCCATGAGAGGCACGACTCTGGACAAAATCCCATGGCTCCGTACTCATCTAGACTTCGAAACTACTACAAACCTGTGCAACAGTGAAACTGTAAAAGTTACTCACACTACAAGCAAAGCTGACAAAGCTATCGAAGTGAACAGAATCCAAAAGTGTTGACTGTGAATGCAAGAGTATTTCCAATTGCTTGAAAATTGACATCGCATATTACATAATAATGAACAGATACAGAGGGTAAGAAAATCGGGATACATTCATAACTAAAGCGACAAATTAAGGCACATAAAATGAATCTAATGTAGATAGTATATTGACTAAGAAAAAAAGGACTAACCAGTCAAGCTTCTCAAAAAACAAAAGTTGCAAGAAGTGTATGCAATACTGCCCAATATAAGATAATACTGAGCCGTAAAGCAGGTTGTCGCATCAATGCCCGATCACATGAAACCCTGGTAATGCACGTAACAGCTCAGTTTAGTCCAGCTATCAATCCAAACAAATTGGATCAACAGGAGACAAAGTACAACAGAATCCTACCATAGGCCATCAACCATGTCTGTTAAAGGTCTTGTAAATTTTGGGACGATTCTAGATGTAGTGAGGGACTTGAAACCATGAACTGGGTAAGGAGGGGGAAAAAATGAGTCAGTGGGATTGAAGCATCAAATTGACTGAAGAAATGAACATGTTAGTACCTCTCCTATTGATCAGCCTATACTACCTAAGCAACCTAAGCCCATTAAAACTAATGTTCACAGGAAGGGGAATAATCCCTGTTCGGCTATATTTCCACCCCTACATAAGTTTTAATGGGCTTAGGTTGCTTAGGTAGTATAGGCTGATTAGGAGAGGTACTAACAGAACAAAAATGTCATAATCCTAGCGGACTACCTTTATCATCATCGTCATCCTCTAGTCGAGTGTTGCCTTCTGGATCCATATCAATAGCAATAGCAACTTGATCATTGTTGGCCTTGCGTAAACTGCGAACTTTAGATGCAGTGGATGGCCCAGGTGCTGCCCATTTATTTATCTGCATGAAAGTTCATCATAATCCGTAAATAAATGTTATGGGAAGCACAATTTCTTAAAATTGGATAAGAAAAGGGAAGGAATATGTCAAACTTTCCCTTCATAAGGCGATGACACCAAATGCTGTTAAAATAACATATACGTATACAATTTTGCAAACAACCTAACAAGTGAACATAGATTTTGCCTGCATTACAGCTTGAATATTTTTTTATTAACAGAACAAGTCCTACAAAAAGAGAGGGAGGGAGAGGGGCAGATGGGCAGCAGAGTTCCAGTAAAGCTGTACATTTATGACTACACATGCTTCAAAACCACGGAAAAGATCTCAGAAAGCATACATTACTGTTTACTTTTCTCAGAATGCGTAGATATGCAATAGCATTGGGTACAACAGAGGACTCACCAAAGGTTCAACTTCCACAATCTCGGATACTACAGTGCTTGGTCGTTCTGAATCCCCGATTTCCTCGAGCATATTTAGCTGGGATTCTTTTTCATGCAAAGTTTTCTGAAGAACTTCTTCTCTGCGTGTTAACTCATCTACTTTGTTCCTCTCCACTTGTAACAATGAATCCCTGCTCTGTGCAACTGCTCGTACATTCTCCAATTCTGATAAAATAGATGTGATCTTTTTTTGAAGCAAATCCTTGTAATCATTCACATGACTGCTATCATTGAGATTCACATCTTGGATCCCAAGTGGAAAAATCAGTGAATCTAACCACTTCAATAACTCATGAATCTCATCTGAATTTCTCATACTGATCGCTTGAGAAGCAACAAGAGCATCATTTGTGCATCTTGTGACTTCTTGTCTTAAGAATGAGATCTCAGAATCACGATCATGCAACTGAGATTGAAGCTTTTCAACTTCTGCAACGAGACCTTCTGAAAAGGAATGAAGCTCATCAAATTTGCTCACTGTAGTGGAAAGTTTTTTGAGGACCTTCACTCGTGATGTTTCAAGAATTTCAATATCTGCATCTTTTTGTTTGACAACTTGTTGCAAGCCCTCTATTTTGTTATTAAATTCTTCCATCTGAACCTCCTCTTCATCAAGAGCTTGCATAAGAGCTTCGATTTCTGTTTTTGAAAAAAATTGCGTCCATTATTAGTAACATCAAGAAATAATACAACTATTTGGATATTGCAAAAACTTATAAAGCTAACCTTGGTCCTTAGCAGTGAGCACGTCAGTCAGTGATCGGATCCGCTCCTCTAATTCTTTTGAAATCACTTGGGCAGCTTCAAGTTCCCTTATTCTCTGCTCCAATGTGCTTTGCTCTCCCAACATTATTTCCACCTGTTTCTCCAATTCAATTTCATGAGCCTTTGAAGATTGAAGATCTAGCAAGTAGCTTGCCATGGAAGATTCAGCTTCCTTAATTTGATTGACAAGGTCCATGCAAATCCTCTCTCTCTGAATGTCTTTCTCCTGAAGCTCTTTCCGCAGATTTGATATCATAATTTTCATTTCATTTTTCTCACCTTCTATGATTTCACTTCTAAAAGAAGCAAATTCCTTCACAGTTGTCAGTAATCTTTGCGATAACATCTTGACATGTTCCTCAGATGAAACATAATTTCGTAAACTTGAAGCACGTTCACCATCAACAGATGCTGTCAGTTCTAAATTCATTCCAAGATCTCCCGAGCTCAAATTGTTCCCTAGAGCTTCAGCTTTTCTGTTCTCAATTTCAAGTAAGGAACTGGTGCAGGCTTCATAGAGCAAGGCATTCTTCCTGCACAACACAAGAACTTCCGCTTCTTTTTCTTTCTTGATCGATTCTGTGTTTTTAATGTCTCTCCTCATGGACTCAAATGACTCTTTCTGAGATGTCAATTCTCCGAATAATATCCCCATTAGTTTAGAAAGAATGCTAGCTCTTTCATGCAATGCAACTGAGTGTTTGTTTGACATTAATTTCAGACCATCAATTTTTTTCAAAAATTCTTGCAAAAATCCAAAAATTTCTCCAATGGAATGATCTTCAAAGTGCTCTGGTGTCTTGCCTTCTAAAGAAGTTTTTATTGGCTCAAAATTCACCTGAAAAGTAATGAAAAGAGTTATACATGCAATACAAATCTTCAAAACAAAAAGCTGAAGCAAGTAGAGTATAATCTGTGTGGAAGAGAAGTTTTAGGTTGGAGTGGTATAGAAAATACCTTGCTCTGAGAACTATCAATGGCATCCAATTCGCTGAAAAGTGGAACAAGAATCGAATGATTAGTTTCTAGACCTTTAAAATATGATTCCGTCCCAGACTGTAGATCTCGTAGAAACTCCAACACCTTAGAGAAAACATTGGCTAGGAAATTATGAAAATCAACGAAACTTCTGTCTAACTGAGATGCGGCAGATCTTAACTCCATTAGTTCAGAATGAAGTTTCTTTTTCTCCTGAGCGTGAACAGAGGACAACTTTTCAGAACATGAAAGGGCTTCAGTTTTGGCAGCTTCAAGTCCGTCCTTTTCCTTAGCAAGTTCCGCAAGATCAAAAGTGGCTTTTTCCAGCTCCTCCTGAAGATCATCATTCCTATCCTGAACTTCCTTCAGCTCTGCAAGCAAAAGCTCTGCTGCTCTTCTAGATTTTCTACACTCTTGCTCAGAAGATGTCACAGCATCATGTAAATGTTGACATAGATTTCCAATATGTTCCAACTTCCCAACTGGATCATCGTCAGATATTGCACCACCAGCATCAATGCCTCCCAGAGTCTTCAAAATCATGGACAAGGTATGCACCTTTTCCTGCAACATATGCTCTGTTTCAGCTAAACGATTCTGCAATGAAAAGCATTCAGATTCCAGAGCTTCCATCCTTCCACGGTAACTGGTTAAGTCTCCCAGCCTTTGCTCACATTCAGCAAGGGCAAGTTGTTTGTGCTTGATATCGGATTTCAGTTGGTCCATCTCCGAGCTCATCTCTTCAATCGTTTGTTTTAAACCATCACGTTGCTGTAGCAAGGTTTTTCCTTTTCTCACTGCAACATTCAGCTTCTCTCTTGCGGAGGCAGATTTCTGCTCCTCCTGACTAAGAAGCTCCTGCAACTCCATCCTCTTTTTATTAAGTGTTTCAACTTCACAAATCAATAATTGTTGCTTCTCCATATAACTATCTCTTTCTTCCTTTGTGTTGATCAGTTCATTCAAAGTCTCCTCAAGTTTTTTCTTCAGACCAACCAAATTTGGGTCCTCTACCTCCAGTGCTTTACTATTCATAACAGAGTCGTCTGATTCATCAATATCTCGTGCATCACTGTCCCCTTCCTCAACAAGATTTGCATTAGAGCCTGGAAAATTGTTATTTTCTACCGTATTACAGTGCACTAGCTCAAGATAATTCTCTATTAGCTTCCTCAATAATCTCTCCAAGTTTTCTGTACTGCTTTCATCACAGACAAGATCTTTAGTACCAGGATCCTGCAACACATTACAAATCAAATTCTGTAATTGGCCTATTTTGCCATCAATCATCTGTAGATCTGCCTCACTTTCAAGCTTCTCAACCAATTTATCCTGTAGAACAGTTACTTCATTCTGAAGTTTCCCACAGTCAAGTTCAATCTGAATTATCTTTGACGTAAGCTTACCATTATCAGACATCAGATTTTCCAGTCTTTCAGAAAGACTGTCTCTCTCATGAATAACTGCTTGTAGTTGCATCGCCATATCAGATGTTCTCTTTTGGGACTCCTTCAACTCTGCATTTAGGACAGATATTTTCTTTTGTGACTCTTCCAAGTCAACATTCAATGAATTACACTGGTTTTCAAGTTGATCAAGACTTTGCAGGAGAGAGAGTCTCTCATGGTTAGCCTCCGAAATTGCACTTCCCAGCCACTCAATTCTATCCTCAGTTTCCATGGAGCGCAAATGTGAAGGCATACTGATCCTGTCCAATAGAACTTCCCATCTCTGCACCATGTGGTTCCTTTCCAGTAAGGATTGCTCCAGCATTTCATTCTGTTCAGCCAACCCGAAAAACTTATTTTGAAGCTCCTCATACTTTCTTCTAATATCATCTGCTGAATTTGAACTAGGTTGCGCATCATCTTTCCAGTCTGTTTCACCAAAACCAGTATCTTGATATGAACCTCCTACAGAGCTTTTCTGTTCCCAATCAACGCGAGGAAAAGGTTGTCCAGTAGCTGACCTGGCTAACCAATCAACCTTCTCAATTATATCTCTTGCATGAAAATCCTCAGGTAAATCCAGATAGTCTAAAATTTCTTCTATCCTCTGGAGTACAGAATCTTTTAGAAGGAACGATTCCCTCAATGTAGTAGCTGAGTTTCGAATGTATGAAAGCTCAGATTCCAGAGCTTCCACACGCTCACCTGCCTCAGAATAGGTCTTCAACTTGATTTCTAGCTCATGCAGCCTGGCATCTTTCAACTGCAACTCCTGCAAGCATCTTTCTAGTTCACTTGATGTCTCAGCTAGGGACTGTTTAAGATTGTCACGTTGCACAATCAAACCCTTCCCTTTGGCAACAGCAATGCTGAGCTTCTCTCTAATAGATGACACCCTCTGCTCTGATTGTTCAAGTTCACTTGCTTTCTCCTGTAACTCAGATTGTGTGGCAATGAGGGCGCCCTCCACCTTGTTTATGCGTTCCTTTAAGAGCTGGATTTCATTTTCATGCTGAAGTTTCAAAGCATTTAGCTCATTCACTGATTCTTGCAATTCTGTCAGTGCCATCTCCTTAGACCCAAAGTCTTCTCTGGATGACCTAACCTCTTCATCAACCTCCTTGTACTTGCAGATAAGCGAGGACACCAGTGACTCTAAACGCAAAAAGGGAACCAAATCTGGGTCCACCTGAGAACCTTCCAGCTTCAACACAATTTGAACATCTTCAATCAATTTTTTCAAAGAACTTAAATCGATACACCTTTTATTCAATTCCTCAACATCTTTTATTCGACTCGCCAATTCCAGATTAAGATTGTTATTCATTGATTGAAGCTGCATCCTCTCAGCCAGAAAATTATGCAGTTGCTCCAAAACATTTTCATAACTTGCATAATATACCAGATCAGGCAATTTCTCATATTGTACACTGACTCCAGTTTCAACCATGGAACTAGATGAATCAATCAGAAGCTTGCTTAGTTCATGATATAATCGGTTCAACGTTTCATTTGCAACTTCATTCTTTTCAAGTAACCAATTATTCTTTCCATTCACTTCTTCCAACAATTTCAAGGTTTTTTCACGATCTAAGCAAGTATCATCAACTTTCCCTTTCATATCTTTGATCATCTCAATAGCCAAATCAACAGAAGCAACAACCTGTTTAACAACATCCACAGAACCATGATCCCCCGTTAATAATGTGGAGATTGAGAATCCCATGGAATCACCAAGCCTTTCCATTGCATCAGAAATGCAACTAATACTCGAGTCCCATTGTTGCTCAGCTGCCAATGCCTTCTCAGCAGTCTCCTTTTGGACATTTTGCAGTTGATCAAGAAGTATAGATGTCATCTCAGAGCTCTGCTGCAAGTCATGCAACTGATTCTGTAATTTTTCAATTTTTGATTCATAATGAACCACTTGTTCTTCGAGCAAACTGTTTTCTGCTTTAAGAGTGGTGCCATGCTGTTTTAAGGTTTCATAATGAACCTCATCCTCCTTGGCCTTCTCTTCAACAGCCAACAAATGTTGCTTCAGAGTTTCATAAAGAACCCCAAGCTCAATGTTGGCTGATTCTAAATTGCTGCTATGTACCATTAGTGCCTCATGCTTAACCTTGAGTTCCTGCATTGCAAGATTGCCGGTATTTCTATGATTCAGCTCCACCATGAATTCTGAACTAACCTTCTCAACATCTAGGAGCAGCTCCTTCAGCACTGCCTTCAAATTTCCTGTATGCTCTTTTGTTGATGCAAATGAATCAGTTGCAGAAGATTGATCCTCTGCTGACGCACTATCACCTGCCTCGTGTTCCTCATGATGCACCTTTGACTCAAAAGCTTGGATCAGTTTTGATACTGCTGGAGCTGCAATTTTGTCGCTGGATATACTCAATGCTGCTGGCATTCCTTGAATTGCCTTTTCGAGTTTAAGCAAAACTTTATTTGCATCATCTATGTGTCTCTTTAAGATCACTAAACCAGAGGAATCATCAGAGCCTTCCTGTTGAATCAGCTCACCAGAAACGAAATCGTGCAAAATGGAAATAGGAGCTTCATAATCTTGTTTTCCATCAATCTGGAGAGGAAGTACCTCATCAAGTGCATTATCACAAGTCCTGCTCTGTTGTTCAGAACTTTCAAGTTGATTCTGAGCTCCAACCGGACATGATATTTGATGCCCAGCATCAATATCCTTGAACTTAGTTTCACGTAAATCCAAGTTGCTTTTAATAAATATATTCTCTTCAGTTAGATGTTCAACACGCAATCTCATTTCTCTTAGTTCAGCCTCAAGCTGCATGTAACCCTCTTGATCTTTAGCCAACCTCTCATGAAGAACAAGAATCTCAGAAGAAAGTTTCTCATTCTCTTCAACAACATGCATTTTTTCCTCTTCGAACTTCTCTCTCTCAGATGTTGCGAACACCAGTTTCCCAGACAAGTTGGCAGTTTCAACTTGTAGATTTTCGACCAGACTCTTACTGTCTGACAGAGCCACTGATAAGTCCTCATTCCCAGTGGCCAGATTCTGGTTTTGGTCTTCAAGCTTCTTTCTTTCATCCGTTGCAGAAGTAAGAGTTGCATTTAAATTTGATATTTCCAATTCCAAAGTAGCTACTAGACTTTTGCTGTCAGCTAACTCCTTGAGCAACTTCTCATTCTCATGCAGAGAGGAATCTTTTTCATCCACAAGTTTCTCTATCTCCTTTTCTCGTGAATCAAGGGTCACCCTTAAGTTCTCTTTTTCCATTTGCAATGATGCAATCACATCCTCGTGCTTTGCTGACTCCTTTGACAGGTTCAACATATCCGACTCAGACTTTTCCAATGTCTTCTGCAGCTCATATGCTCTAGATGAAACATCATCAACTTCTGCCTTCACAGCAAGAAACTGGAGTTGGAGAGCTTCTTTCTCACTGACACTGGCCTGAAGTTCAGATTTGCATAATTCAAGCTCTTCAGAAAGGTAGGTACTCTGCTCAAAAGCTTCTCTGAGTGAATTGTGTAATGCACAGATTTCTCCACCAAATTGATGAAACCGGTGGTCGTATTGTGTTTGCAGATCAGATGTTTCAGTGAGTTCTACATGGATAATATCCTTTGCACAACTTGTAATGTATAGTTCTTCTTTGAGTCTTTCCAATATATCTGGAAACACATTCTGCAAAGAGATCAACCTGCTTTTCTCAAAATCCAATGTAGGAATTGATGCTCTAGAATTCAGCAGAATTCTATACTCATCTTCACTGAGCCCTTTTATCACTTCTATAAGGTGTGGGATATTGACTGAGCACCCACCATCAGAGACACTATAGCCTTCAGATGGAATTGGTAGACTAGTTAACAGAGGTTCTTCATTGTTTTTACTCACAAATATAAAAGAATCCTCAGGCATATACTGCTGATTAAATGCCTCCGCAACTGTAATATCAGCTTGGCTACCTTCTTCATGGTTTATGCCAGATTCAGTCAGCACTTCTGATTTTTCTGCAAATGAAGAAATCAAATCAACAACTTCATCCTGCTCCATCATCCCATCATGAGAAACAAACAAAGGAATTTCAGCATTTAAAATCAAAGATTCAGAAGCCAACAGGCCATCTGACACATTAGTGGTACCGGTAAATGAATATGAGTCGTCTTCCCTATCAGCTCGCCGCAGTTTAGCAGATACCCCAACTACACTAACATGTTCTCCAGCTGCCCCGCCTACATTTTCTGCAATTTCATTGCAATCAGATAGAGTGACTCCCACATCTCCTTCATGCCTTATGTCACAGCTTCTACCAAAGTGCTCTGAACCCAAGCCATCAGCTTCCTGCATTGCCCCTACCCAGGAACAAATGAGAATTTGATTTATTACTAGTCCCAATATGCCCAATAGACTCCCCTAAAAAATGAGAAAGGAAAGCATAAGAGGAGGAGAGAACAACCTACATTGGTTACCTCATCTCCCTTTAGATGACTCAGAAATGTGTCAGGAACATCTTGTTGTGAAGGCAATGAATCCTCTCTCCATGTTTCTCCTGTAATAGAAGTTTCATCTAGAGTGTGAACGGCAGTACCAGAGGCTGAAACTTCAATATCTGCAACCATATCTTGTTTTTTAGTCTGCTCAGCAGTCTCCCCAGCAGAAATATTTGAGACATCCAAAGAAACAGCCCTTTCAATATCATGAGTAACAGATTGCTTGGTATCAAGTAAATTCGAGTTAGAGCAAGCAGAATCATCATAACGGGTGCCTAGTCCCTCCGAATAGCTCTCAGAATTTCGATTCAACTCTATTTCAGGTATGCCTACATCAGGACCACCGGAAGTTGATGATTGATCAACAACTTGAATATCAGAGGTTTCAGAAGCCACAGTATTGTTCGTAGTATGAAAGACTGAAGACTCTGCCAGTCCCAAACTGGAATTGCTTTCAGATATAGGCTCTGTATCAGGAACCTTTGGCAATGACATTGCTTTGGTAGCTGACATAACATCACCATCAGACTCGTGCTGGTCAGGTTTGCCAGACTTCTTTGAGGATTTTCCTTGACTACCACTGCCTTTAGTGTCCTTCTTCTGACGGAATTGTTGAAGCTGGAAATAAAATAGTAAGAATGAGATACCCACTAAAAACATTTGCACTTCACCGCTTAGTTATTTAAAGAGAAGGAAAAGGCTAAAGCTGTAGATTGTATCGACAAAAAATAGGATGCAGCAAGAGCGATTTCCATCATAAGTTAGGATTTCTTTATTTCACTCCTTTTCTTTTTTGTTGTTTTGGTCAAGAAACCAAATATAGAAAAATATATAATCAAATTTTCACCTTTCACTTTTGATTCCACCTAATGCTCCCACCACATCTTGAACCCAGCATTACACCAAGAAATGAAGAGCCAAAGATTGTTGCAAAAAGAAGAACAAGAAAAACAAAAACAAAAACAAAAACCTTGAACACAGAGAAACAATTGGCTTCTCCAATCACCAAAAGCCAACTTCCAAAAGGAAAAATCTAAATTGCTTAGCTAGAACAGTGATGTCACGGCTTCACTTCCAGGAATCCTGAATTGATTTACCCAAATCCAGTGTTTTATTTTCTACCATTCATCAGATTCAGACACAAACTCAAAATTCTGCACCTATCAAGATACCATAGAAGCAAGGCCTCGGAAGCTAAAATGCAGGTGATGAAATGTCTTACCTTTTTGCGGCCAGCAGCGAGCAGATCGGTACGATTCTTGTTCTTGTCCATCCGATCCCACTCTGTTTTTGCTTCCCAGTGTAAGTCACTTCCAATCACGACCACCTCCTCCAAGTAGTCATCACCACTGAATTCTTCGTCCTAGCCCTTTTTTTTTTTTCAAAATGACTAATCTTAAATCACTCGCAGAAGAAAACTCCTAATCACATCGACCACACTTTTGTCACTATAAACGGTTGCCAAAATTGATAGAGCACCAGCAACTCTCTCGTATAAAGCATTTAGTAATCAGAACCTCATTTTTATTCATTTTCTTGTCCACGTTACCAAATCAACCAAAAACACCACATTCCCGAATTAACTTTCCGTACTTTAACATCATAACAACAAATCCAAATTGGAACATAAATCAAAGAGACGAAAAACAACAAATTCAATAGAGGCGGATTCAATAATAGCGAAAGAAAATCAACAGAAATGAGAGAACTGATAGTACCTTCTTGATTGGGCTTAGATCTGGTGGTTAAGGGCGTCAGCGTCAATCGTTCGGTTGAAGAGAAGAAGCAGAAATTAGGCTTGTGTCAATTGCGTTGTGCTCTCTTGGATCTAACGCAAACTTCGTTTTCGTTTGCGGGTGAGTGTTGCGGCGAATGGAATATTTACCGTCTCTTTCTGGGTCACGTAACGGCGACGTTTTGAGCGATCCGACCCGATAAAGCCTGTGTGGATGTGGATTTCGTATCCGGGTCGTAACCATGGACCTAAATAAACAGACCTTTAAAATTCAGGTCCAGAAAAAGAAGGAAGGAAGAAAGTTACACATGAACAAAAGAAGTGTGGATTTCGGTCATAGGCCCAGTTTCTGTTTGGAACGAGTCTTTATAGCCTGATGTATCCAGTTTCACCTTCTGGCTAGTCCAATCCCATTCAGTAGAGATTCTAGTCACATCGAAACCGTCTGTTTCAGTTTCAGTCTTGCGCCCTAATCTAATCTCTTCAGGTTCAAGCATAATTTAAGAATTTTATTATGCAGAAATCCGTTCTAATATATAGCTAATAACAAGTTCAGATATGATTAGCCACCCATGACCGGTCCTACTAATTTTTCTAAAATTAAAAATGATAAATAACGTCTTTTTTTATTAAATCTATACTTGAATTGTCCAAACTCAAGCCTACCTCAAACTTAATTCTTATAAGTAAAAAGATGTTATTTTATTTAAAAAATTATACCTTAAGTCGTTTTTAAATTTAAGCTTATGGGTTGACTTATTGTCATCATAAAATTAAATGAATCACAAGAAAGTCTACTTTGCGAATTAGGAAATATGAATATAAAGCTGCATGGTCTTCTTCTTTTATAAAACTAATTGAAAAGAGGTAGAAATTTATTTCTATTACAAATCTTTCTTAATCGTATTTGAATTGGTCAAAATTACCTAAAAATAATTTATATTGTTAGAAAATTTTTAATATTAATATTTTATTAAGTTTATGTGAAGTTATTAAAGTAGAATTTGGCATTGGACTAAAGTTAAATACTTATTTCCAATTTATATTTAATGATTTGGTATAAATTTAAGGGTAAAAAATCATTCTAGTTTTTAGTTTTTCAAAAAAATCCTTCCTTTATACTTACAAAATAACAATGAAATATACTTTAACATATACTAATCAAATATCATTAATTTAATAATTCAACTCAGCTCTTAAATCTGACTTAAACCAATTAAATTTGACCTTAAGTAACAATTTAAGATTATTATAATAGATTGTTATTTTGAATAAGATTTAATTTATTAGATTCAAGTTTAAACGTTAATATGAATTGTCAAGTAAATAATATTTGGTTATTCTAGGTTTGATATTTATATTATATGCGTTACCTTTTTTTTTTAATTGAAGTATGAGAAAAGAAGTTTGATGAAAATTTAAAAATTAGAAGGATTTTTTTTGTATAATTTTAATATCATGAGATTTTTCCTAAATTTAATATAATTGGTTATTAAAATATTCTTCAATAATTCAAGGACAAGGGAATTCACTTACTATTAAAGTTGATCAGGCTTCAGGCCAACTCAGATTGTGTTAAATCATGAGTCTAACTTTAATCAAAACTTGATAAATTTTAAAAAATGACTGTTTTTTTAGTAAAAGGAAGTTGTCAAGCTCAACTCAACTAGAAATTTTCATTTTAAACTCGAGCCTGAGGCTCAACCGGATCATCCCATTGTCAAACCCACACTTAAATATATGACCTCACCTTGCACTTCAATTTTAATAGTTTTTAAAGGTCAGTAGGGAAAGATAGAACAAAGGTGGACTTGAAAGGTTAGTCCACCACTGTATTCTTGAATAAGTAGTTTGGTAGGGTCCTCTCATTTTTGTGATCAACATCGCCTCCTCTTTCATTTATGTGAGAACG
>JAOSBN010000003.1:31963012-31980784 GCA_027563595.1 Erythroxylum suave
AATCTTGGCTTTAATCTCAAGCAATGCCTGTTGATCTCTGTCACTTCCACTTTCAGCCACAGTACTGTCAAGACAGAAGAGAAGCACAACAGCAAGAATAGAACAGCATTGGAAGATAAATCGTGGTATTGAAGGCCCTGCTTTTGTCTGGAAAACCGCCATATCTAAGGAGCTTACAATCAACAAGCTGATACGTGTTGATGTTGGTACACACTGACCACCACGCCGTTTCTAGTGTTTTATAGACTCTGAATAAAGTGAAAAAATAGGTTCTTATTACCGAATTATACAGGAGCTTTCTTCCAGTCAAAATTTGATGACACCAAATCAAACATTACATGGCCTGTTCCCTATAGAAGCCTACTTTGATCTTTCTAGAATATTATCTAAAATTCTACTAATTTTTTTCATTACTTGTTACTGGCGTCTTAGCTAGACTCAGGTCTTCGTAGTCTTATCCGTCATCTAAATTTTTTCTGTTTCTCTCATCTGGTTTGAAGAACTTGAGCAAAATATGCGAGAAATTCTCCTTGTTTTGATTACAAAAGGTCAAGACGTGATGATGCTGATATTGAATCTCCGTTAAACTTTTGGCTAATGCTTGTTGTCGTGTAGGACTCGTGATGGGTAAAAATGGGACATTCAAAAGTGAAGCTTAGAATTCTCCCCTTTCAAGTCCCGTTGGAATTATTCCAATGACCTAATCGTTGCATAATAGATTGAACATTTTTATTTTGCGATTATTAACTCTGTTTAATAATATAATAAATAATTATATTATCATATTATGTTTATTGCTTTTATCCTAATTTAATAAGTTCTTAATTAAATTTATACACTTGTGATCACAATGAAAATTATGATAATAAGAGTCAAGTTTTTAGGGTATAATCTAAAAATATTCTTAATCATAAGATCATCAAATAAGGACTTTAATAATCTGGTTATATTAATATATACGTAATAGTATCTATTGAATAGATATTAGTAGATCTCATTTACTAAGTTATATATGTAAATGATGCATATGAAGATTTGATCATTAAACTAACCAAACTAAGAATTCCTAATGGTTAATATTACATATGAACTGTCAAGTGAGATATTCTCATAAGAATTTAAATGTACAATTTTCCTTTGACCTGAGATCATCATAGTAATCAATAGGTCATTTATTATGTTTTGATTTTAGACACCTAGTATGTAAAAATGCTAGTTGAATGGTCATTGGATATAGTAGTTAAGCACATATCTGATTAGTGGTGAGTCAAATAGGATCCATCGACTCTAGGTAATAAGTTTGAACTCAACATTGTCATTGATCTTAATGATTGTTTCAAGACCTTGGCCAAGACGATTGAATGAGTGAGGAAATGAATTTCTTAAGTTATTTACCAATCATTAATGATCGACACGTAGCATAGTTGATTATCTAATAGGGTTTAAAAATTAAATTATACCTTAGGATAATCCAGAGTTGCAATGATGGAAAGTAATAATACATTATTCTTAACTAAGTTTCGTCTTTGTAAGGTTATTACTTCACACTATCTAATCATTGAGGAGTGTTGTTAGATATCAACCTTTATTAGTAATTAATTGGATTAATTACTATTGGCCTAGTGATAAACCTATGTGATTACACACTTATGGGTATAATATTTTTTGTTTATGATTATTTAATTTATTATGAGATAATTTATTAAATAATCTATATAATATTTTATTATATTTTTTGATAACACAGAAAATATAATTAATATTAGAAACTCTCTTATGCAAAATAAGTAAATAAAATATATTTTATTTTATTTTATTCTCTTTTATAAATATATGTGTTTGTGCACACGTGCGTGTGTGCATGCGTGGGTTTTTTTTTTTCCAGCCTACACACCTTTTCATTTTATTAATATTGAAGTTGGTTGTTTTATTGTGTACGTACGTTCAAAGGTATAAACGAAGAGAAGAGAAATAATTTTTTGTCTCTGTCACTTTTGAACGTTCAAATAAACGTGTAGAAGAAGTGTGTCTTTTACCTTTTGAACGTTTAATAAACACAGAGAAGAAGTTGGTGTCTCTGACTTTTTAAACGTTTAATTAACGGAAGAGAAGAGAGTCAGATATATTCTATTCACTTTGTACTTTTAAATCAAAAAAAGCAAAAGAAAAGAAAAATTTTGTTTTCTCCGTTCTTCAAAAAAGAGTCAAATATACTCTTTTCACTTTATACTTTAAAAAAATTGTCTTCTCCGTTCTTCAAAAGAGAGTCAAATATACTCTATTCACTTTGTACTTTTAGATCAAAAAGAGTTCAAGAGAAGAAAAATATTATTTTCTCCGTTCTCGCAAGTTTCAAATATTTGTTTTCACTGTTCTTACTACGAGTATGATTATTAAACACCGTAAATAAATTTAGGGTTGCAAGTTTTGTTTCGCATATGTGATCCCTAAAGTCTATCCCAGTACTAGTACCTTGCAAGTTTTTTCAATGGCATATCCTGCGTTTTCTCACTAAGAAACAGCCAAAACCAAAGTCAACCTCCGACATAGTAATCTTAGAAACACAAGCCCTAGAGATAAGGTTACATTCTAAAAAACTTTCTTAAATGAATTAAGACTTTTATCGACGGTAGTAATTGTTGGTGATGTTGCATTAATTCAAATTTGGGAAAGTCAATTTAAATGGTACAAACAAATTTAAACTAGTTTAGGCAATGTGATATCATTTAATTTAAGAATAGAAAACATAAATCTTTTGTATAAATAAAGAGATTAAAGGGTATAACTTTAATTCAAACATAATTTAGCTGTTTATGTGTAAAATGACTTATAAGGGTATAACTTTAAAAAAAATTATAATGACATGAGTATTATATTTTAATATTTCTTTGAATATTTTCATAAAATTTTAAGTTTTAGATATTTAATTTTATAAAAATTTAATTTATAAATCTATTAAAAATATAACATATAATAATAATGAATTAGTGTGATTTATTACTTGTAATCTACTACTTGTACTAAATCAGTGTGATTTATAATAAAATAAGCGTGTACTCACCACATAACTTGGCCAACTAATAAAGATTGACTATAGAAAGTTATCAAATTAGTGGTAAAAAAACTCATGGACCAATGGGTGGAGGTCATGTTGAGAGGTTGTAGGAGGCAGACATCACAAGAAAGCACAATATAAGTTAGTCCCATAGTAATTAACATTTGGGATTGAGGGACATCTTTTATCATTTATTTAATCAACTGAAGTAAAAAGCTACTCCTCTTAAGTTTTTTAAAAATTAGGGGTTCGTAGACATCTCACGACGAAGGGGTCTTGTTTTCACTGCAGCTTTGACGAATCCTCTCTTCATACGATTCGGGATTGCGTCAGAGTCCGACAAGTGTGGAACTCATTTCCGCCGAATATTGTTAATTCTGATTTTTTCACTCTCCCACTCCAGCAATGGCTCTATACTAATCTCCACGGCCACAGAAGAGTGTTCAGTCAGGAGTGATCGACCATTTTTGGCACAACTTGTTGGTTTTTATGGGCTTAAGGCAATGGATCCATTTTTGACATTCATTTTATTTGGCCATCTTCACCTATTTCTGTTATTTTGTCTTATGCAGATCAGATCCACAAGTCAACCACTTGGCAAAGAACTTTTATAACCGGCCATCCCCAACGCCACGAGCAACTCATAGAATGGTGTAAACCTCCTCTCGAGTGGGTTAAGTTGAACACAGATGGAGCTTGTAACCGTTCCTCCTCCTCGGCTTCAGCTGGCGGACTCCTCAGAGACAATTCCGGCAATTGGCTTGGCGGGTTTATCCAAAACCTTGGCTGGTGCTCTTCAGTGTCTGCGGAACTTTGGGGAGTGTTTACAGGGCTCACGCTCGCATGGACTCTAGGGTATCGTCGGATTGAACCGGAAGTCGACTCGGCTGTGGCCATCCATCTGCTCTCTTCCTCGGCTAGCCGATCCTTGATCCATAACCCCATTGTTCAAGGGGTTCACGAACTGTTTACGTGAAACTGGACGATGGTCCATCATCACGTCTACCGCGAAAGGAATCGCTGTGCAGACTGGCTAGCGAGCTGTGCTGAGCATTTTGCGATCGACATTACTTATTTTGATCTTCCACCCATTGGGTGTCATGTACTCCTCCTAGAGGATATGTCGGGAGTTTGTTTCCTGAGACATGTCGTGTAATCGGTTTCTTTTCCCTCTTATATAAAAAAATAGCTTATTGGGTTCAATCAGCTAACCCAATCAGCTGATTACCAAATACTAGAACAACTGGTCAATAAAGTCAATAAGCTAAATTTGTTCAATCAGCTATTATTTTAGCTGATCAGCTAGCAACCAAACAAGCCCAAAGAAATCCTAATTTACACATGATTTTTATTGAATTATAAAAGGCTACACCTTCGTACATATGTCATAAGAACTCCATCAACTTTTAAACACCTCCATATGATTTCTCTAGGTGCATAGAGCATTTCTTTGTCAATATCAAGTTATACCAAGGCTTGTTGAGCTTCTTTATGTTTGCAATAGTGATGAATGAGCTCACCAAGAATATCCAATAAGATATGTCTTGATAAATGTTATTTGTTAATAACATTATTTTAGTGAATGAGACAAAAAAAATCGATATCAAGTTAGAAATTGGAAGGAATACGCTAGAATTGAAGGTTTTTAATTTAGCAGACTAAGTGTCTGTTTGGTTAAGCTTATATCAGTAGAGCTTTTGTCAGTAGGGGTTTTGTTAGTAGAGTTTTTTTTAGAAGAGCTTTTTTAAAAAGCCAGTTGACTGTTTGACTGTCAATTAAAAAAAACAGCTTTTAAAAAAAAGCTTCATACGGTAGACTGTTTGGTAACATAAAAATAAAAAACACTTTTATTAATTTTAACTATATTTTATTTGATAATAAAATTATTTAAAATATATTAAACAATATACAAAACAAAATATATTAATTATTATATAATTTTAAATCATATGAAACATAAATGAAAATATATCTAACAAATTTTGTGTATAGATTATAACATAAGTAAAACTAATTTCAAAAATAAATATTAAAACATATAAAAAATTCAAATAATATTATATAAATATTAAAATAAACGTGAAGATGAGTTTGTGGATATTGTGAGAATTACGTGTAAAGAATAAGGATAAAAGGGACTGAAAAATATGCTCATTAATTGATATAAAAGATCTACATGAAAAAGTACTTTTTTGAAAAGCTCCAAATTTGAGCTTTTGAAAAAGCAGTATTTTAGCTTTTAAAAAAACTATTTCTACTCCAAAAGTGCTTTTGAAGTTTACAGCCAAACACTTATTTTTTTCCTTAAAATAGCTTTTGCGGTGGAAAAAAGTACTTTTCCTCCTGCCAAAAGCTGAACCAAATGCACTCTAAGACTTCGAATGTAACTTTTCGCCTAAACAACAATGCGGTGTCGTCTTTGATGTGACTAGAATCGTTCCATCCATAAACTGATAACAGGATTGCCAGATATTAGACCGCTTGCCCTTAAAAAATCAGGCCAATCTTGACATTTATTCAGCTTGCAACCTTCGGTTAAGCTTGTGTTATCTTTTTCTTCTTTAAAATTAATCACCATCTATAAATATGTTCCAGTTTAACATAAGTATAAATGTTTTTTATTCAAAATATCTTTATTTATAATTTTTAATATAAAGAAATTTATTAAAAAGAGAGAAATAAAATTAAAAAGGAAATAAATATATGTTCTATATGGAAAAATCTTTTATTCGCGTCCAATAGCATTTGGACGATTTTTAATTTTGTCTTTTCTTAGTTAATTTTTAAAAATATTGACAAATTTAGAATAAATGGTTAACTAATGTTTTAAAAATCAGACTAGAAGTTAAATCAATAAGTCAATAGTTTTAAGGTTTAGAAAATTCAACCGGTATTAGATTATTATAAATCGGGTTAAAGATTAAATAAATTTTAAAATTTTTAAAAATAATAAAAATTTGTGATTGTTCTTATATATAAAAAATTTTGAAGTTTAATTTAAAAAATATTATTAAATGACCATTAATTGATTTATTTTTGTTTATAAGAACTTACTAATTTACAAAAATTGACTGATTAATTAATAAATTTATCAATTTTTAACAATAAGAGTTATTAAAATAAATCAAAACAAAAAGTTAAAAATCGAATTGAAAAATTAAACGATTGAAGATTTTTACAGTTAAACTGATCAAATCGATTGAGTTTTTTAAATCATTAATTTTAATCGACTGCAAAATTGATTCATGTTTTGTAATTATTATTCTTAACTAAATGATTGACAAGTTAATATGTTTTTGGTCGCAATAAACTGGAATTGAATGACTATTTTTAAATTAAATTAAAAATATTTAGAAATCCTTATAAAAAGGTTGCAGGGGGTAAGTTTACTTCTTTAACGGGCAAGTTTATTTGTTCTGGTGTGAACAATTGAAAATGGGATGATATATAAAATACAGTCAAAGCTTGGGATGGAATTTAGGTTAGGATATTTCTTTTTTTTTTTGTAACTCAGGTTCCAGGCTTCACCCGACTATCTTGGAACCTATTATTGATGATCAATGGGTTAATAGATTTCATTACCACAATGTGGTTAAATAATGTACAAGGGATCATTCTAGAATGTAGGATAAATATGGAAAAGATATTATAAGAGATAACGATGGATAATGCTAACTGTTAAGAGAGATTATCTCCAATACTCCCCCTCAAGTTGGACGGCTTGGTAGAGAGTCCGATCTTGTCCCGAAGAGTAAGGAACTGAGGTCGTGGAAGAGGCTTGGTGAGGGCATCGGCAAGTTGGTCTGCGAAGGCAACAAGAGTAACACGAAGGTAGCCAGCCTGAACCTGTTCCCAAATGTAGTGAAAGTCAATAGCAATGTGCTTCATGCGAGAGTGAAACACAGGGTTCGAACACAAGTAGGTGGCATCAATGTTGTCACAGTAGATGACCGGAGCTGTAGGAAGATGAACACCGAGCTCAGTAAGAAGAGAACAAATCCAACGAATCTCTGCTGCAGTGGAAGCAACCGAGCCATACTCTGCCTCAGTGGAGGATCGGGCAACAGATGTCTGCTTCCGAGAGCTCCAAGATATCGGACTACCACCCAGATAAACAAGGAAGGCACCAGTTGAGATCCAGTCATCCTTGTCACCAGCCCAATCAGCATTGGAGAAGGCATAAAGTGATAGAGGAGAATGTCTGCGCAGTAGAATACCATGGTCTAACGTTCCACACAAGTAGCGAAGTCGACGTTTGACTGCAGCCCAATGAGTGGTGGTTGGTTGATGCATGAACTGAGAAAGACGATTGACCACAAAGGCAGTGTCAGGACGTGTCAAGGTCAGATATTGTAAACTCCCAAGAACAGCCCGATATTGAGTAACATCATCAAAAACAGGACCAGAGGTAAGAGTAAGAGGTTGATTAGATGCCATTGGTGTAAGAATCGGTTTGGTATCAGCCATGTGTAACCGTGATAAAAGATCTAGAGTGTACTTACGCTGGGACATTAGAAGGCCATGAGAGTGTGGGACAACTTCAACACCCAAGAAGTAAGAGAGAGGACCAAGATCTTTCAGGGAGAAGCGTCTAGCAAGAACATCAAGAAACCGCTGAACCACCGAGGAGTCACTTCCTGTGACAATAATATCATCGACATAGACAAGAAGGTAAAGAACAATAGCAGAGCCACTGTAAATGAAAAGAGAAGTATCAGACCGGGAGTTGTAAAACCCCTGTGATAGTAGAAAGTGGCGGAGCTCATAGTACTAAGCTCTAGGGGCCTGCTTGAGCCCATAAATAGCCTTGTGAAGCCTGCAAACATAATCCAGATGATCTCGATCAGTGAAGCCTGGGGGCTGGACCATGTAAACATCCTCTGACAAGTGTCCCTGCAAGAAAGCATTATTGACATCAAGCTGATGCAGAGTTCACCCACGGCTTATAGCCAGAGTGAGAACAAGGTGGATGGTGGTGGGCTTGACTATTGGACTAAAGGTCTCATGATAATCATCACTAGGACGCTGATAGAAACCCTTAGCCACAAGACGAGCCTTATTTATGTCAATAGACCCATCAGAATTATGTTTGATACGGAAAACCCATTTGTAGCCAACAAGATTTTGAGCAGAAGAGGGAGGGACTAACTCCCATGTCCCATTACAGACCAAAGCATCAAATTCTTTGGACATAGCCGACCTCCACTTAGGGTCTTTGAGGGCCAGAGTCATAGTGGTAGGTTCAAGCGAGGGAGATGGTTGAGTCTGAGTGTGAAGGGAAAGTTTCGGATTGGGCTTTTGAATGTTATTTTTAGCACGAGTGACCGTAGGATGAGTGTTCTGAGGAGGATGCTCAGTAGTAGCCGTGGAAGGGAAGACAGGATCCAGCTCGGTTGGTGATGAGGATGGCACAGGGGAGGGAGCAAGAGCAGGGCCAATGGATTCCAGGGACAAGGAGGAAGACACATCTGCAATCTGTGGAACAACAAAAAATGGAGAAGAGGAACTGGGAGGAGTATTTAAGTCAGAAGGCAGAGAAGGTGTACGGAAGGGGAAAACGTCCTCTACAAATTGGACATGACGAGAGACATAGATGCGAGATGTAGTGTGATCAAGACATAAGTAACCACTCTGAGTGAGAGAGTAACCAAGGAAGACACAGGGAGCAGACCGAGGATCAAGCTTATGTGAGGTATAGGGCAGAAGCCAAGGGTAACAGAGACAACCAAACACGCGAAGTTTTGTGTAATTAGGAGGGGTGTGAAAAAGACATTGAAAGGGAGATTGCATTTACAGGGTAGGAGTAGTCAGGCGATTGATCAAATACATAGCAGTGGCAAAGGCATAGGGCCAGTAACTACATGGAATAGAGGCATGAGTGAGTAAGGCAAGACCGGTTTCAACGATATGGCGGTGACGGTGTTCGGAGTAGCCATTGTGTTCAGGTGTGTGGGGTGGAGTGGTAGGATGCGTGATGCCGTGAGTGTCTAAAAAGGAAGCTAAAGCGATGTATTTTCCATCATTATCAGAATACAGACATTTGATGGGATGTCCGAAAAAATTTTCTACAAGTTCTTTAGAGTGAGGGAATACATCAAAAACCTGGGATTTCCGATGAAGAGGGTATAGCCAAATGTACTTAGTGAAATGATCAATGAAAAGAACATAATACTTAAAGTTTTCAGTAGATAACACAGGAGAAGTCCAAACATCAGAGTAAATGTATTCAAATGGTCTGGACGACACAATCGTCCACTCAGAGAAGGGGAGCTTATGGCTCTTATTACAACTGCATGCAGCACAGGTATTATTGGAAGATAAACTGGAAACAGGTAATTGAAAATGGGAAATAATATGCTTGGAGAGTGGGAATGCTGGATGACCTAAACGATGATGCCAGTCATTGAGACTTGTTTTAACACTGGAGAAACAAATGAATGGTTGTCGAGAGGGAACAGATGCAGGTAGCTCATAAAGTCACTGGTTGGTTGGCCCTGAGAGAAGGATAGCTCCCGTGCTCCGATCTTTTATAACAAAGCCAGAAGAGAAAAATTCAACAGATACATTATTAGTGGAGCATAATTTTGAGACAAAAATTAATTTTTTTTTTGCATATTTGGAACAAAAAAACAGGAGATAAATTTAAAGGAGTAGAAGAGCTTGAGAGAGAAGTGGAACCCATGTGGCTTATTGGTTGCGAGGTGCTGTCACCAAGAACCACCTCATCATGGGCTTTATACGGCGAGTGGAGAGAAAGATTGGCCAAGTCCGAAGTAATATGATGTGAGGCCCTGGAATCAAGTAGCTAGGAGTCTGTAGGGGAGGAGGCAACTGTGGTAGCATGCGCACGCAGTTGCTGCCAAGAAGAAGAAGGTCGTGACTGCCACGGTGATGTAGGGACTGACTGCCAAGGTTGGGACGAGGGCACAGGAGCAGATCGCCAAGTTTGTGCACGCGAGGCAGTGGACTGAGTATCGGGAATAGCCTGCTGGACAATCCAGCCATAGTGCGGGCACTGGGCTATATGGTGACCCTGCACACTGCAGCCCTGACAAGTGCCTAAAAAGGGACGAGGAGCATGGTTGGGGCGAGCAAAAGGAGAACCCGACTGCACCGACTGGGGCTGGGTATGCCACTGTGAAGAAGGCGACAGCGGGGCAGGATGCCGAGGGCCACACGGATGAGACTAAGATGTCGTGGCATGGGCAGTCACCAGCATGTTGGGCAGAGGTGAAGTTAGAACAGGACGAACAAGAAGTTCCCGATTGATAAGCTTCTCATGTAATTCGTCAAACGTGATGGGACTGTCACGTGCATTAACCGCCTCAACAACGGGTTTATAGGTGGGATCCAACCCTTCGAGAATTTTATCGATCAAATCTTCGTCGTCCGTGGGTTTTCCAAGCAAGGCAAGGTGATCAGCCCGAGATTGAATAAATTGTAAATATTCCGACACACTTTTGGTTCCTTGAACAACAGACTTGATTTGATTTTTGATCTGCTTTATATGACCCCTGCTGGGTTTGGCATATGTATCATGAAGCAAAATCCAAGCATCATGTGAATTATCAACGCGATGAAGAAGAGAGGAGACGGTCGGAGTGAGTGTGCCCAGGAGTGCTCTAAGAATGAGACTATCTTGCCAAGTCCATGTCTCGTACGCAGGGTTGGCAATGACGGTCCCATCTATGGCAGTAAGGAATTATGGTGGTTTTGAAGTAGTGCCATCCAAAAAACCATGAAGACCATAACCACAGAGAATGGTCGAGAATTGTTTCTGCCATGATAGGTAGTTGGAGGGTGTGAGTTTTATTGTAGTATGGTGCGCAAGATTTGGAACAATGAGTGGCTTGTGTGGTTCGATAGTGTTTTGGACGAGAGGTGGATTAGTGGAGGTGGCTGTCGTGGAAAATTCTGACGCCATGGCTGTTGCTACAAGAAATAGGGCCGCAAAAAGAAAAAAGCTAGAGAATTTTAGGGTTTCGGAGGAACCTTGCTCGTGATACCATATTGATGATCAATGGGTTAATAGATTTCATTACCACAATGTGGTTAAATAATATACAAGGGATCATTCTAAAACGTAGGATAAATATGGAAAAGATATTACAAGAGATAACGATGGATAATGCTAACTGTTAGGAGAGATTATCTCCAATACCTATGAGCCACATACTCGGACTCATAGATAGGTAAATTCGAGTCTGATCCTAGATAGTATCAGAGGTACCTGCTCCGAAGGATGGGCCACCACCAGGGGGATTACATCACCTTAAATAAAGGCTACTCCTCCACGGGCTCAAACCCACAACCTCTACACAATCCTCTCCCCCTTTCTACCACTATGCTAGCCCATGAGGGGCAGGATCTTTCTTTTCTTGGTTTGTGATGTGAGAGCTGATCCTAATAATGCATGAATGAGATTCAAATCCTCTGTGCCACTTTTCTTGTGCCCTCATGTGCCAATAAGATCTCAGCCATCCAATTTTTCTCTTTGCTAATTTTTTTGTGGTTAGATGTTGTTTGGCATATGGGGCATAGGGAAAGTAGCACAGAGGATTTGAGTTTGCATGAATGTTACCAGACGCCATAAAACTACCGACTTAGCTTGGTAATCACCATCAACCCTTTGATGGGTCAGCGCAATTGTTTCAATTCAACTCAATCTCTCACTCGAGTAGCTTTTGAAGTTGGAATGACGATGAACGTTTACTTTCATTTCTACGGTCGAAATTTGCTTAAAACGGTTAAGTTGTCAATTTTGTACTAATTTTAGGATAAATTTTTTTAATGTGTTGAAATTATTGTTTGAAATTGATGGGCTTGTTTCTAAATTGTTCTCAGGTGGTTTTCAACATATGAAAGATGAAATTGGACAAAAAAGATGGAAATAAAAGAAAGACAAATCAAATTTCCAACTAGCAAAAAAATAGTTGACTAAGCTAGGTACGTATAAGGAAAAAAACCTATTTGTAGAATTTGATTTCGAATCAAATTTGATCCATCCAAGATCTTTATGATTTTGAAATTCAAATGTTGCCTTATTGATTGGGATTAATGACCTGAAGATTTGAGAGATATATCTGTCGAAGATCATGATTAGATGAAGGAGGGAGGAGACCAAAAAACATAAAAGACATTTACTATTCACGAAATTATTGTTCATGCAGAAACTTAGCTGTTGTTTTCATGTTTTCTGCAGATAGTTTTTGTCAGATTTTTCTTATTTTAGGTTAGAATTTTCATATTTTTCATAAAGGACTAGAGATGGAGACTTTATCTTTTATTATTCTTCTATTTGCCTTTACTTTTGTTATGAATAGCTAAATTTTTCCTCTTGGTTGAAGGGAATCTCATTATCATCTAGTATGATGATGATCTAAATAAAGTTTCTTTCATTGATGAATATTAAATGTCTTCCAACTTATTTTTCATGATTAAATTAATTGATTTCTAGGGTATGCAACTAGGATTTGATTTGTTTAATTATTGCAAGATTGATAGGATATGACGTTTAGTCTTGCTAATCACAACTAACAATTAGGATTGTCATCTTTATGTTAGAGTTGGAAATTCTAAGAAGATGCTTAACTAGATTAAATGCATGTCGTATATATGTTGCCTTGTTCATTGGTTTCTTAGTTCTTAAAGCCATTAATCAATTAAACTTAAGATAGTATGTAAGTTGTTGACTAATAAGAATATTTAGAATACATGTTTCTATTCATTTAATCTTAAGAGAAAACAAACCCCCCAATGAATATTTGTTAATGGACTGAGTTTTATATCGAGGATTCGTATTAGGTTGATAACGTCGGTGACCTGAAACCAAGGTTTGTTCACTGAATTTCCAAATTTGAATATTTTGTTAATTTTCAATTTCAGCCAATTTTAATTTCTCTTAATTTACGTTAATCAAACCCCCCTCCCCACTTTGTTTTAGTTTCAACTCGTATAATAATTGCCGTTAAAGTTCCTCATGGGAACAATCTTAACTCTTCACTAACTACATTTTCCTTTATTGCTAGAGTTGGTATTAATTTGGTTGTAGGCGACAGTGGCACCAAATTTTGACGTTGTTGCTAGGGAACTTCTTAACGATTTATGTATGTTACATGAGTAGACAAGATGACTCAACTGCAATTTGATTCAAAGATCGAGAGGACAGTCAAGAGACTATAAAAATAGACGAAACAACATAAACAAGCGCAGAAATTGGAAAGAATGGCTACGAATTGCATTCTTCATGAACTAGTCGTGCTCACGGACGCTCAACAACCCCACTACATCAACTTTTCCAATTTAGGAGACAACAACACTTTTGAATTAAAATATGGGTTGATCCATTTATTTCCTATTTTCAGGGGTTTACCGGGAGAGGATCTTTACAAACATTTGAAAGAGTTCGACATGGTTTGTATGGGAATGAAGCCAATAAATGTGACGGAAGAGCAAATCAAACTAAGAGCTTTTCCCTTTTCTCTTTAGGATGATCCTCAAGATTAGTTATACTATTCAGCTGGAGAAAATGTGCAAACATGGGCTGAAATGAAGAAACTTTTCTTTGAGAAATATTTTCCAGTGTCGAGAGCTGCCAACATTCGAAAGGATATTTGTGGCATCCGACAACACATGGGGGAGACTCTCTACAAATATTAGGAAGATTCAAGAAATTTTGTGCTAGCTGTCTCCGTCACCAAATAACCTACCAGTTGTTGATTCAATACTTTTATGAAGGTCTTTTGCTCATAGATAGGAGTATGATCAATGTTGCAAGTGGCAAAGCTTGAGTTGATAAAACACTGAAAAACGGAAGGGACTTAATAGCGAATATGGCTTCCAATACACAACAATTCAGGATCTGTTCTAACCATAGCTCAAAACACATCAATGAAGTGAATGTGACAGCATTGGAGAAAAGATTGGATGATCTTACATCTTTAGTGCGACAACTTGTGGTTATGAAGAAAGAAGAAGCAAAGGTATGTGGAATATGTTCAATGTTAGGACACCCCACTGATGCATGTCCTTTTTTCAGGAAGAAAACGCAGAACAGGTGAATGTCGTAGGAGGTTTTGCTGGACCAAGACAAAGAAAATATGACCCATTTTCCAATACCTACAATCCTAATTGGCACAATCATAAGAATTTACGTTATGGGAACCCACAAGGATAGAAAAGTGCAACAAATTTCCAGCAATTTAGACAACCATATGTGCCTAGACAACCTCAACAAATGACATCCAATCCCGAAGGTAAGTCTTCCTTGGAAGATATAGTTCAATCTTTGGCCATAATACCTTGGTGTTTCAGCAGGATACTCAAGCTAGTATTCAGGATACTCAAGTTAGTATCCAAAACCTTGAAAATCAAATGAGTTAAATGACAATCACCATTAATAGATTGGAGGCACAAAATTTTGAAAATTTTCTAGCGGAACCGGAAATCAACCCAAAACATAGTGCTAAAGCTATCTGTTGCGGAGTGGAAAGGAATTGAACGAACCACCCCCGAAAATCCCCAAGAGAGAAATTGAGGAAGAAGCAACAAAGGAGGCAGCTAAACAGTAAGAAAAAATGCAGACAAGTATAAGAAATATGGTTGTGCAACCCCTTTTTCCTAATCGATTCCCCAAGGTAAAGAAGGAGGAGCAAAGGAAGGAAATATGGGACACTTTCAGGAAAGTCCAGGTAAATATTCATTTACTTGATGCAATAAAGCAAATCCCACGTTATGCTAAATTCCTTAAGGAACTTTGCACTTCAAAACAAAAATTGAAATTTAATGAGAAAGTGCAATCGGGGGAGATTGTTTCAGCTATTTAACATAAGAAAAAGCTTCCACCACTACAACAAAATATGGTGTTTAATGACACAAAAGGTGGAGTTTTTAGACGCTTTTTTGTGTCTTAAAAATAATTTTAGACGCTTTACAAAGCGTAAAAAAACAGGTGTCACAAAAATTATTTTCGATAGTTTTCTTAGACACATAGATGCGTAAAAAAAATTAGATTTTTTACGTATCTAAGCATCGAAAATCTAAGTGTTGAAAATTTATTTACACATAAACGTGTCGAAAATATCTATTTTCGACGATTTTTTTAGACACATAAATGTTATTTTAGACACTTTGTGTAAAATTTTAGATGTTTTTTTATGTCGATATTTTTCACTTTTAAACAGTTTTTTACGTCAAAAAATTCTACCATTTTTTAGTAAAAAAATAAGTTTACAATTTACTTTTTGTTTTTTTTAAAGATCACTCACATTATTATAATAAATTTTAATAAATTATAAATAGTACTATTTACTATTTATATACGAATATTATATATTGATCATTTTTCTTTCTTTTTCCTATAATGATCATCATTCACTTATTTACAATTACATGATCATTTGAATACATGTTATAGGCAAAAAACTTTATGTGTTGCCTCTGCTACCTTTATGTATTGTGTTGATTTGGACTGTAATAATGTATTGCCTTGCGCAAGTGTTGAACTATTTAGTTTGGTGTTGAGTTTTTTTTCCAAAATTAATTCTGACATACCAAGTCCCGAGAAAACAAAATAAGAATCATTTAAACGAGGGCCATAGACAAGTTCTGAGACCCAAAGTCCAATTCTATTAAAGAAGAGATAGCAAACTCGACTTACAAATAAGAAAAAAAATCAAAAAAATGATCGTGTTCACTTTAATTTATAGATTTATACATTCAAGAAGTGAGCATAAATTCTAGCAAGCAAAAACTTGTCTATTTTTAGTTTCCAGACCTGAATATAGGGCAAAAGCTTTTCCAACCAAAAAGCATATGAAGCCAAGAAACGCTCAGAGCTGTTATTGACAAGTTACTCCCAGCAAGCAAATTCCCGTCCAACATTTTTCTGGCAAAAAAAAAAATTAATGCAGAGATCATGGTCCCCGCATTAATAACATTTATCACAGCACGGAGATCATGTTCATTGTTAACTAACAGATCCTCCTACACATTAATGCGAAGGAGAACAAGTAGCACTCTTATGTTATGGAAAATGGAAAATGGACATAAAGATAAAGAGTCCTTTGGAAGAACTACTTGTTGTTCCAAACTAGGTTCGACCCTGGTGGTCACTACCTGCATGTACCACAGAAATTCTTAGGAGCGTGAACCTCCTAAGAAACAAAACTAAATGCCAACATGATTAGAAATACAATGATAGGGAAAAGAAGACTGCAATCGAGAAAAGTAGAGAGAATCATATATGGGTGCATTATCAATCTCGAGAGAAAATCGTTAGCTTTTTGCCACAGGATTATCTTTACTACACATTCAACTACATTTTGCATCACAGGGGTTCAGTTAAGGATAGGATTTGAGACCTTCATATAAAGAGCCAGTAATCCAAGTCTTTTCCCAGAAGTGCCTAGTTTCACATTAAATATTTCCAATTAGAATTGATAAATGGTTTAGTTAACAAAATAGATTATCAAGCATTTAAAGAATCAAAACAACAAAACTAGGAAAGTATAGTTATACCTTTATCAGAATCCGTGCTTGTTGAAGTAACCTTTAGACATGTAAAGCAACCTTTTATCCTCTGCCCTCAAGAATTTAAAAACTATTAAAGCAACAAAAGCTATAACTTGTAGGAGGAAGTCTAACAGAACAGCCAGTGCTGCAACAAACCAAGGCATAGAATGGTGTGACAATTTGGAAACAGTGAAAGAAAGGATAATCATTTTTGTTTTAGGAAAATGTATAAATTTCTGATCAGCAAACATTGAGAACACACAGCATGTTGTACATTGAACAATATTATGCTATACATTGAACAATATCCGCAGCTTCACGTTGAAGCAACAAGCAATCATTTCTCTTTCCAATTTTATTCAATACTCTAAAAACCTCTCTTCTCACTAATTACTCTTTGCTTCTACATTTCTCAAAGAAAAATGGATTTATCTTATTCCATTCTTGAATTTCTAGTGAAAACCTAAACCACCTTATAGAGATTTCTATATTTAGCTTTCTCTTTATACAAATCAAAAACAAACTAAGAAAAAAGAGTTCAGTAAAGAAATGGTTCAAAGATGAACCTTTTAAGAAAATGAAGCAAGCTATTCATTCTATAACTTCAACATCAGTAGTCAATCCGAGGTAGCAAGAGATAGCTGCATTATTTGAAAGGACAAAGAATTGAAGAGGGTTTGCAGAGGTTAGCAGTAGAACGAAGTAGCCTATGTAAGTTGCTTTTGAGAAATGCTCAGTAAGTATTAACATGTTCTGCTTAACCATATTGAATCATATAGCCAAAAGTCCTGAAAAGTTATCATACCACAATTACATATGATAAAACTGTGAATTTTTTGTATATGCCTATTGCTTTAAGCAAAAGCATGAAAGAATTCTAATAAGTAAGCACATGTATGAATCATACCGTAGAGAGATCAACAATCTTTAACCTCCTGGGAAGACCTTTAATTATTTCCTATAAAAAATACAGAGCTGAATGATAACTGAAAGATAAATAAATCCAAAATAAGACTGTAAACTCTGCAGAGACTCTGAGTTACCGGTTTGGTGGGTTAAAATATTGAGGGTCAAAAGAATGGACTTGTGTAGTTCTATGTAGCAAACAACAGAACACAGCATCCACATCAGAAAAGTTGGCATCACTGGTGGACACCAGTGTTGGTAAATCCTGCAAACATAAAAGAATCAAACATCAGGATGGA
>JAOSBN010000003.1:31980884-31993833 GCA_027563595.1 Erythroxylum suave
TAAACTCTGAGATTTCCCAAGACTTGGAGGAATTACGCCATGCAAAGAATTTTCTTCCAGTTCCAGATGCGTCAGCAGCGATAAATTCCCAATTGAGGAGGGAATAGTTCCTGAGAAATGGTTGCTGTACAAACTCAATTTTATTAGTTGCTTCAGGTTTCCAATTTCAACAGGGATTTCACCTGTAAACCTGTTGTTTCCCATGTCTAATTGTCCCAAGTCGACTAGATTTCCTATTCCGGATGGGATATTTCCAAATATCTTATTAAAGCCCACAGTCAATCTCTTGAGACTAGTCAAGTTGGTGATGGAGCTTGGCAACGGCCCACCAAAATTGTTAGCACTGATAGATAATAGTTTCAAGCTAGTCTTATTGCTCAAGGTGTCCAAGAACCTCAAATCTCCGTATTGTCCAGTTCCAAGGTTGTTGGCGAAAATACTGAGCCAGAAAAGACCTTTCATCTTCTCCAGAGAAGGCATCAACCCACTGAACCCATTAATGGCAATAGTAAACATTTGCAGGTTTGAAGCATTTGACAATGAAAGAGGGATGGATCCTGTAAATTCATTATCACCAACACTAAAGTTGACAAGGTTAGGAAGCATGTTTCCCATCTCCGGGGGTAGAGTCCCTCGAAGCTTGTTGACTGGTAAGGACAACACTTGGAGGGCAGAGATATTGAATATGGAGCGAGGGATTGTACCAGACAGCATATTTCCACCCATTGAAAAGAAAGACAGTTTCTTTAATTGTCCGAGGCTGTCAGGTATGCTTCCAACAAAGTTGTTTAACGTCGCCTCGATTAGTTCAAGAGACGAAAAATTGCCAAAAAATTCCGGAAAGTCTCCACTTAAATTATTCTTCTGGACATTGAAATACTGGAGCTTCACAAAGTTACTAAACCCTGCTGGAATTTTCCCTACCAAGTTGTTGTTAGCAAAACTGATGGCTACGAGGTTGGTGCAACCAGAAAGATTCGCCGGAATTTGGCCTGTGAAAAGATTTTCATACAGGTACAGTGTCTGCAGCCTGCGTAAATTACCAATTTCAGCAGGAATCTCCTGACTGAAGCGGTTGTTTGATAGCATTAGTACCCGCAAAAGGCTCAAATTTCCCGCGAATGGTGATAGAGACCCTTGTAGTTTCTGTGAAGCTAGGTTCAATCCGGTGACTCTCTGGTGGCGTTTGCCGCAGGAAACCCCGCGCTATTGACAGAAATGTACGGACATGTTCCACGAGCTCATGATGTTGAGTGGGTCACTGGTAATCTTGGCTTTAATCTCAAGCAATGCCTGTCGATCCCTGTCACTCCCACTTTCAGCCACAGTACTGTCGAGACAGAAGAGAAGCAAAACAGCAAGAATAGAACAGCATTGGCAGATAAATTGTGTTATTGAAGGCCCTGCTTCTGTCGGGAAAACCGCCATATCTATGGAGCTTACAATCAACAAGCTGACAGGTGTTGATGTTGGTACACACTGACATAAGGGATGATCATGTTGGGAGTTGGAAAAAGAAAAAGAACCACTCACAACTTCGCTGTCTAGAGCTTGCTGTCCCTGTCAATAATATAGGGAAAGTTGACGGACTGTCCGTTTCAATATAATTTAGCTGGCGAATGAGAAAAATTCTATGGTTGAAACATGCAAAAAAAATTATTGCGCACGCGAGTTTGTCTTCAAACTTCAAAGGATTTAGAAGCTATGTTTAAAAGGAGTTTGGAAAAGAAGGACAACGGCATTGGCGCACTTAATGCGCCGTGCTAAAGTTTTTTTTTTATTTTGTATAAAATTAATAATAACATTAATTATAATTATAATTTAATTTTTATTAAGGTAATAATTAAAATTATAATTTAATTTAATTTTTTATTAAAATAATAGTGATATAATTAAAATTCAAATAAAAATAAAAATAAACCTATACTTATGGACGGGCGTACATTATGTCGCAGGATATCGACTATCGGCTAATTCACGACTTGGCTAATAGAATAAAGTAATTTGAGTTAGACGTCTTTAAAATTAAAAAAATGACGTTATTTTTATCTTAAACAAAATGGGTTAGAGTTAATTTCGTTTTTATGTTAAACAGAATGGGTTAGAGTTAATTTAAACAGGGGATCCGGATTTGCACAGGACGTGATTGACCCGTTCTTCAAACAAGTGACAGGGAAACAGGTCTTACGTTATAAGTGTAAAGAGTCAGTTCTTGTTAAACTATTACATGACAATGATATCGTATGCTTTTGCGAAAAATATGAGTCATGACGTTAAATGTATTTTTAGCAATGTTTTAAGTATATAGAAAATTAAACCGATATCATAAAATATTTAAGATTTAATGTCATAAAATTAATTAAAGATTAAATAAAATTTAGAAATTAATTTATAAATTAACTGTTCTTAACAAAAAGAGTTATTAATATAAATCAAATCAGAAAATTGGAAGCTATATCGAAAAATTAGATAGCTCAAAGATTTTATGGTTGAATAGGATAAAACATTAAAATTTTGAACTGTCCAACTTTCTGGTTTAATTTTTAACTTTTTAAATTGATTTATTTTAATAATTTTTATAGTAAAAACTAATCAATTTATTAATTAATTGGCCAAATTTTGTAAACTAATAAGATATCATAAAGAAAAACAAATCAATTAAATTTTATTTAATAATATTTTTTAATTAAATTTTAATTTTTTGATACGTAAGACAATCTCTTTTAATAATATTTCAATTTTTAATTTTATTTAATCTTTATTCAATTTTATAGTAGTTTAATATTAGTTAAACTTTTTAAATATCAATTTTTAAAACATTAACTTTTAGTACTCAAAAATCGAATTATACAAGAGCTTTATCCGGGTCAAACTTTGATGACAGCTTGCATTTTTTGGTCATTTGGGCACACCATAACTTCTATAGTCCCAACTAACCCAATCGTGGACCAAATCAAACACTACATGGCCTGTTCCCTATAGACTATAGAGGCCTACTTTTGATCTTTCTAGAATATTATCTAAATTTCTACTAATGTTTTTCATTACTTGTCATTGGCGTCTTATAAGACTCAGGAAGTGTCGTGTAGGACTTCGTGATGGGTAAAAAGGGACATTCAAAGTGAAGCAGAGTCTGAACTTTGAAGCTTAAGAAGCAAGATTGCGAATTTGCGATTGACTAAATTGCGTGCATGATGGGATCCAACTCTTTGACACAAAGACATGCCTCTCCACTTATTTCTCTATCAACTTGGACGTACGAATCCTCTTTTGACAATTCTCCACTTACAAGTCTATCCTAGTCCTAGTCCTAGTCCCAGTACCTTGCAAGTTTTTTCAATCATATATCCTGCGTTTTCTCACTAAGAAACAGCCAAACCCAAAGTCAACCTCCGACATAGTAATCTTAGAAACACAAGCCCTAGTTTTTGTACAAAATCAGAACGTTGACGTAACAATTATGGCGACGACGAGGATAACATTTTGACAACACGTCAATGATAATTGATAAGGCAATAAAAGTCCCGCCACGCAAAATTCGTCTCTTGCGTATACCGTCAAATTACAGTTTTGTCCATTCTTGGACGTGACAATTTTGTCTTTTGCACTGGTTAGTCCCTTGGACTTAATCAATTTGAATGTCACATTTATTTATTTGATTATTATTATTATTATTATTATATATAGGCATATATTTTTTCCTTTGTCATGTCAATCTATCAAAAACAACATTTTTAATAGCATTTTTAATAGTTAGGCTATTAAAAATGTGATAGCCTAACTATTTAAACTAGTTTAGACAATGTGATATCATTTAATTTAAGAATAGAAGACAAAATTCTTTTATATAAATAAAGAGATTTTTAAAAAATTATTTATAATTTTATAATTTTTTATAAGAGTCTCTTCTCTTAAAAATTGATTAAAAATAGTGAAAAAATTCACATGATACAAACATTATATGCGGGTTAATCAAATGTCGTTGATACAATAGTATAACTTAATTTTTAAATTAGATATAAGCCAATTAAATTTAACTTAAATTATTAATTTAAAATAATTATAATAAATAATTAATGTGGGTGTATTTTAATTAACTCGATTCAAATTTAAGAGTTAGGCTAAATTGTCGTGTAAATAATATTTGATTGATACATATGTAATATTTTTGTATCATGTATTTTTCATTATTTTTTAGTCAAACTCTAAAAAAAGAGTTTTTTTATTACAAAAAATATAAAAATTAAAGAATTTTCAAGTCTCTTAAATTATAAAACATTTTAAGTATATTTTACCCTTGACTTAAGGACTATAGAGTCAATTGACTAAAATAAAATTATTTAAACTTCTAAATTCGATCAAATTTTAAATCAAAATCAATCTGAAAAAAAAAGAGCAGAATCTAACTCCATTTATTACTCTCTTTAATTTTGTGTGCTCTGATGTTTATTGGAGCCTAGTATCTATTCTATTTAGAATATGGCTTATATAACTATGAGATTGACTGATAGAATTATGACCTTCTTTATTCAAAGAATATTTTCCCAATATCATTTGAAAATAAGTTTATAGATTTTAACATAGTAATTTTGTTTTACATGTATATTATCAGTAAATTTTAATAATTTTGAAGTGAAAATTATCTTAAAGAATTTCATAGTATAATAACTTAAATGATATAAATTAAATTAAGACTATTAAAATAAAGATAAAGAAATCGTAACATACACTTGATTTTTATTGACTTATAAAAGGCTTCTAATGGAGTACCTAGAAAAAATTATATGGAAGTGTCTAAAAGTTGACGGAGCTTTTATGAGTTATGACGTATGTACGAGTTATTAGAGATATATATGAAGGTGTAAAGACTAAGGGTTTGTTTAGTTAGATGTTAATTAATGAAACGAAACAGAACGGTTTATAATGGAATATAATGTAATATAGCGAAAAGTTGTTTGGGAGGGATGAAAGAGTTTATAATATAATATAGCGAAATATTGTTTAGAAGATGGATGAAATGAAATGTAATGTATAATAAATGACTATTATACCCCTGAAATTAAAATGGTCGTAGTAAGATGTTTAACACTATGATTTTAAAACAGAAATCATTGTGACAAATAATTTTTTATATTTTTTAAATAATAAAAAATTAATAAAAGTTTTATTAATTTATTATTAATTATATACAATTTATCATTAATTATATAAAAATATTATTATTAATTATTTAATAAATTTTATTATATTATATGTGATTTATATTTTAAATTATTTATTTATATTTTTATTTATACAAAAAATTAAATAATAGTTTGTATATATTTTCTATTTTCATCAATAAAAATTTTATTAACTTTTTTATTTTATTATTAATTATATACAATTTTTATTAATAATATAAAAATATTATTATTAGGGTAAGGAGAAATAATATAAAAATATTATATTATATAAAAATAAATGAGTATGGGGAAAAGGGGTTAGAGTTAGAAAAAATAATTAGTATTAAGAAAAATTATTGAGGATATATTAGATAGTATATATTTATTAGTTTACGTTCCATTCTAAATCTCCCGAATTGGAGGTTTCTTATTTTCACTATTTATGATGGAATGAAACGTAACCGCTTCCATCCCATTTTGTTCTATTCTATTATGAAACCCTCAACTAAACAGTGGAAGTGTGTTATGCTCCATTTTATTCTATTACCAACCCCTCAATCAAACATAGAATATCTAAAAAGATGTGTCTTAATGTATGTTATTTACTGATGACATTGTTTTAGTGAATTAGACAAAAGAGAATATCAATATCAAGTTAGAATTTGGAAAGGATACGCTAGAGTTGAAGGGTTTTAATTTAGCAGGACTAAGACTTAGATTGTATTGTAACTTTTCAAGCCAAAGGATGGCTTCCAATGCGGAAATAAATATTAGTTTAAAAGTTATACTCCAAAAAGAATGTTTTAAGTGTCTAAGATCTATCATTCAAAGCAATGGAAAGATTAATGAAAACATAGTTCATAGTGTCAGATCAAGTTGACTTAAATGGAGGAGTGCATTATGAGTTTTATGTGACAAGAAGATATCACTCAAGTTCAGAGGTAAAATTTATTGTTTAGCAATTAGGTCGACCATGCTGTATAAGATGGAGTGCTGATTCGTCAAACATAGTCATAAGTTAATGATGACAGAGATGAAGATTCTCCGCTAGATGTGCAACCTTACTATTGTAATAGTTAGAGAAATATTAAGAGTGGCCAATATTGATGAAAATTTAAGAGAGACAAGATTTAGGTAATTCAAACATGTTAAAAAAAAACATCCTGATATTCTTACGAGAAGATGCCAGAAGAAGATTGTACTTAGAGACCATAAAAGGAAAAAATGAAGTTTGAGAGAAGGTGATTAAGAATGATATGATTTTGCTAAAACTTACCGTCAATTTGACTTTCTATTGACATACTAAGATGCGGGTAAATGATCTCATATAGAGAAGTCTTTCTCTTTCTCATAAGTCTTTTAAATCTTTTCCTTCAAATCTTGTGTCTTGTATTTAGCCTAAACTTTTAATTTGTAGTATTTTCCCTTTAGTTATTTAGCCTAAACATTTTCTTGCTTTGCCTAAACATTTTCTTATAATAACTTATTTGTTTTATTATCCTTTATCTATATTATTATTATTTTTTATTATTACCTTTATCAGTTTAATATGTATATTTTATTATTATTTTATATTTATCATATACTATATATTTTTATCTTTTTATTTTAGTTTTGATTTTTTTCCTACAAGAAGTTCTCAAAAACTATTTTCATTTTTTTCTACGAGACCATTTTGTTGTTGTTCGTATCAATTTTATATGTTAAGTTTTTAGTTAAAGAAATTGAGAAGAATTGAATTTTGTTAATTATTTTGGTTGTAATTCAATTATTATTTTCAATGAACTAAAACAAGTGAATTGCATTTCTATCTTGAATTGTATATATGTTTGGTAATGGGTTAGCGTTGTTGTAGGCATCTCCTTTAATAGATGACTTAGTTTAATCTGTATTTCAACTGATTTTAAGTCACTCTAAAACGACATTATAGAACCAAACTGTAAGTTTTGTTTTTTCAATTTTAGGTTAAATCGAACCAATCTTAAATTGCTTATCTTAAATTTATGCATAAACATTAAGATCTAGACAATTGCTGGTCCTGTGATAAAGAACTTCACATATGGTAATTAAGAGATCCCTATCAATGCATGTCAGTCCTGAAGCAATAAACTTTAAGTTATCCATTAGATTGGTTTATTACATTGTCTAAAGAGATAGGGTGAGATGTAGTCAACAAGAGGTAAGGGCAGGTCCAAAAATGGGCAAAGATAAGCCAAGTGCTTTCATTGGTTATCCATGACATTGACCTAATTTCCTCCCTTTACTTTTATTATTCTTTAATTCTTAATTAAGTTTGCTTGTTAGTTGAGCCTGCATTAGAATATCTGCCTCCCATCAATCATCCAATCCCCTCAAAAAAATCTCATTGCTCTTCCACGTGGAAGTTGAGCTCTTTTTTAATATCCAATTGATCCAAATAGAATATTCCAGTCCGTACAAATCATAGATGTAGCCCACATATAGTTTAATTATATGGTGGGACATTGTGTTCCATTGAACAACAGGATCTGCCGTTGGATCTCCATCTATTTAATGTCCTTGTATCGTAGCGGATGAGATAGGTGATCATCAATAAGGTCGTGCGCATTATAATATTCTTTCGTTGATGTTGACCAGTCAAAACTTGCGAATTGGGTGATCCAAAATAGATTTTACTTGCCACCTCCTTCTGGCTGTAATATTAACTTATCCATCACCTTGGTAATTTTATTTTTGCATCAGACAAATAAAATCTGAAAACGACATCACCAATAGCCGTCGTTTTGTGAATAAACTCCATTCACCCAAGTCATAAACACATTGGCACCCAATCACTCCACTGACATTGACGTCCCTGTCATTTCATAACTACAAGTTGCATACAACCCACGTTAATTTTTCTCACCTTAAGTTAAATACTTAATTAGTATAAATTTTATTAAAATATATAATTTAAAAAATCTAATAATTTACAATTTTATTTTTAATTAATAGAGTGACTGTTTATTCATTCATTTTTAGAAACAAGTTTACAAGGCAAAAATTAAGGAGGAAGATAAGACTAAATGCCACGTCAGCAGAAACGTGTCATGGGCTGCAACGCCGCGGGCTGATACAATTACAGAATTTGGACAATATATCATGAGTTTGTAATAAAAATACCGTATTTGTATACAAGTTCCATACGTACGTAGACGGAATCCCACCCACATCCTTGTGAACCAAAGGCGTGATGGTCACGCGCCATCCCTCTTTCTTTCTTATCGTAATATATATATCGAGTATTATGTATACGATCCGTCTTCTTGAGAACAAAAGCAACCTATCACTCTCTCTCTAGATTAGAGAAATAGTGGGGAAATGGAAAGCCACTCCAAGGTGTGTCTGTTTGTCTCATGTCCTTAAACTACGCGCATCACTGTCCCTATCCTGCGCACCCCTCCCTCCCTGCAACCTGTCTTTGTTATCCTTCTGATTGATGAGAACGAACCTTGCCGGAAAGCCAAGCAGAGAGAGGAGACGTAGAGGAGAGGGTTAGGACTGCGAGTTGAAGTAGTTGAGAAAAGGGGTTTTGTTCTCGTACGTAGCTTGTAGAGATTTGATCGATCGATCGATCTTTGTTCTCGTAGACATGGAGGTGCTGGTAGGTCCCACGTTTGGTATCGACGTCTCGTCGTCCGCGGCGGCGGCGGAGAAGTTGCCCGCTTCGCTGTTCTTGAAGGCAGAGGGGGAGGAGACTGAAGACAAGAGGCTGGTCTCGGGTCGGATCGGGTCGAGCGTGGGGTTTGGTAGTACCGAAGATTCATCAGAGAGTTCGTCGTCGATTGGAGCTCCGGACGATACCGATGATGAGGAAGGGGAAGAAGTCGATAGCAGCGTTTCTTCAAACTTAGGATTGGGCTCTATGGATTCGCTCGAAGAATCTCTTCCGATCAAGTAAGTGTTTGTAGTGTCTACTCTTTTTCTGCTACTTGAACAATCAAGATCATATCTTTAGATTTTTAACAGTTTGATGTGATTCAACTTCTGATTGAACATAGTTAAACGATTCTTAATTTGCAGGAGAGGATTGTCAAACCACTTCTCAGGAAAATCAAAGTCGTTCGCGAATCTGTCAGACATGAGCTCGGTAACAAACGTGAAGGATCTGCAAAAGCAAGAGAACCCATTCAATAAGAGGAGAAGAATTCTGATGGCCAACAAATGGTCAAGAAAATCAACTTTCTACAGTTGGCACAATCCAAAATCCATGCCTCTCCTCGCTCTGAACGAAGAGTACGATGAAGAGAAGCTTCAAGAAGAAGACGATCACGACAACCCATCATCCTCATCCTCGTCATCCTCGCCTCGACCCGACAAACTACTGCTCCGACCCGGCAAGAACATAATACCGATATCGAAGTTGAAGACCACCGCTTTCAAATCCCAAAGTTGTTTCTCTCTCACAGATCTGGAAGACCAACATGATCAATAGGGTCTTGTGGTTTTTTTTTCAATTTCATGCTTTTTTGGAGGAACAGTTATTTAATTTTATTAAATAAATAACTATATCTTCTGCATAGTTGAGAGTTGAGATAGAATAGAACAGATAATGGCTGAAGGAAAGGATGGGCGCCTCTTTCTGTAAGGACAAAATTAACCTCCGTCCGAGGTGGTTGGATGGCTGTAAAATAGGGGGTAACATTGACACATCACTTAACTTGATGATAAGCATAAGCCAGTGGAGATATATCCACCTTTAGTTTATTTTTAATAATTGAAAAAGGGCATATTCGTCAAAGTGTGGTAGTGTAGGGCAGGGTATTACCAGTACGATACTCCTTTATAGTCATAGGATATGATATGGTGGGTGGCTCCAACTCCAAATGTTGACCATTGCGTGCCAACTGCCAATCCCTATTAAAAACTAAAGCCATCTTTATCTTATCCTTGACATGGGAGTACAGAGCCCAATCCCATGTGCTCTTTGATCTTTTGACGATGGTTGTTAAAGATAAAAATCATACAAATGTAAATGTCCTTGTGAAGGAAAATCCATATCCAAAACTTGGCTTTAAAGATACTGTACTCGTGGGTACTAGAACACGTTTGCATCCAAAGTGTGTGTGTGTGTGAGGCTGCGAGCTGTGTCCTATTTGATGCGTCTCTTTCTCTGACCAAATTTGGCTAGCTTGGTGCTTCACATGTAACCAATGGAGGATGGACGGGTAAAGAAAGACATTCATAAAGTGTAACAGATAAGATGAGGTGGGGGAACACGGGTCCTGAGCTTTAAACGCATAAAATATAAGACTACAAAGCATGTTCAGGTTGTCTTTGATTGCAAGGGGATTTTTACATCTTTAAGGTTTTCCAAGACGTTTTAAGGGGTAATAAATTGAGTATGTTTAATTTTTTAATTTATCGTTTAAATTTTATATAAATAAAGTTATTTAAAAATTATTTTTACTGATGTGGTGTGTTCAGTAATAGATGTTTATATATTTGTTATATTGATATTTAATTTGATTTATGCAAATTATGAACACATCTTTTCTCCTCAAGTTCTTTCCAACAGTATTATTTTGCCCTGTTACTCATTTCTTCTTCACATCAATACCATAGGAGAAGATTAAGATCAGTCCTTATAGAAAAATGTGAAAATGGAGAAGAAAGTGTAAATGACGGATCTTTCAAGTGAAATGTTTAATTATAAGCAGAATCCATATTTTATTGTTATGCCATATGAAATCATTCTTTCACAGAAGAATATTACAGGAAAGAGAGGTGATTAATGTAAATTTTGAAAATGGGTTTTAAATTTAAAAAATTCATTTAACGAATAAAGAGAATTTTACGGCCGGAGGGACTCCTTATCACCTACGTGAGACTCATACAAGACCATGTACTAAACGGGTGACATCCATTTACAAGATTGCATTAGGTCGTTCAAACACTTAAGGTATAACGAACTCTTACTTTCTCATTTTTTACAGAAGTTTCACAATTAAATAAAATATGTGATTTTAATTTTGAATTATCTTATTAAATAATTTATTTATAATATGTGATTTATAAATTATATATTTTGCGGTCGAATATTTTTTTAAAAAATAGGTCAACATATATTATACTGAAAAAACGTTAAAAGAATAGGTTGACTTAGAAAATTGATTCACAAACATGTCCCGTAACATAGAAATATAATATTCACTTAGTGGAGTAGAAAAGGTAAGATCCAATATGAAGGATATGGTGGTGATGCTAGTTTCGGCCTTATCCGGTTTAGTTTGACCCGAAATTAACAAATTCGATTTGAGTTTATCGAACTTTGGGACATATTCAAGTTCTTTTTTCTTATTTTAACCTCAAATACAAGTTCAGCTTAACTTGCGTTTGAATATAATTAGTTAAACAACTTTGTTTTGAATAAAATAATATTATTTTTAAAATTTAAATTAATAATAAATTAATAAGACTTTGTTCGGTTCCAAAAAAGTTTAAGCTCAATTTGGTCCATTGTCAAGTGTATATCTAGATTTAGAGCATCAAATTTTCGGCACAATTATTTTACTCCACCGTCATATGTAATATGTTAAAAATTAAACAATCTATTTATCATTGTAAATTTTTAATTGAATAAATTTAGGTAATTATGGTAGTACGTAATCTATGAGGTGATATTCCTCGTAAATGTCAACGTTCATCTCTTGTAGTAGAGTTTCAAGCATCCCTACTTTCAAAGAAATTGAGTAGAAATTCATTTCGTACCAAATCGAATATTCTCCACGATAGTCCTTTGACAAAACCACCTACTCCAATAGTCTGGTTAGGAAAACAACAAGTTGACACATATAATTTTCTTAAATGATCAACTAGGATCAATGGCTTGCCCTGGGCTCTCATTTTTTGTGTTGCTTGTTGGTTCTTGTGGACTTGGCGGAACAGCGTGCTTTTCGACAGCAACGCTTCCTGGCCGCCTTCCCTCACCGGCAACATCCAAGCCTACGCTGATCAGATCCAGCTCGCCATGCTCAGTTTCAACTGCACTATCCCTGAACACTGCCCCAGGCACTAGCAGCTAATCGGATGGTCCTGACTAAACTCGGGCTGGGTGAAACTCAATACGGACGGAGCCAGCAAGAGACCACCACCCTCCGCGTCAACGGGTGGCCTTATCTGCGATAACGTCGGAGAGTGGAAGGGCGGATTTGTCCAGAACCTAGGCTGGTGCTCTCCACTTGCAGTAGAACTTTGGGGAGTTTTGCCTGGGCTCAACCTAGCCTGGGGCTTACGATATCGCCAGGGGATAGTCGAACTAGACTCTCAAGAAACGGTTCGCCTCCTGTCGGACCCTGCTCAGAGCTCTCCCTCCCTGCACCCGCTTATTGTCAGCATACACGCGCTCCTCACCCACAACTGGGCCGTTCGCATCTGCCACATCTACCAGGAGGGTAACAAGTGTGCCGACTGGCTTGCCAATTTTGCAGCAGGTTGTGACTTAGGGATTACCACTCTTGTCAACGCCCCCTTCGGATGTCTCCCCCTCCTCCTTGAGGACCGATCGGGGACAAGCCTTCCCAGGCTAATTCTGTAGCTAGCACTGTTGTCTTTTTCCGATTAATACAAAAAAAAAAAGATCAACTAGGAGCATTTCAACTATAATAATCATCATTCCAATTGCTTAACTCTTCTGGTTTCACCCAATGAACGTGAAGAACCTCTTTCACGAATTAACACAATGAAGTCTGGTTCAGCCGGGATCTGGCCGAACGGTGCGTTTCCAGTAATATCCATCTTCTTCAACCTTCTGTGTGGAACGTGAC
>JAOSBN010000003.1:31999034-32021697 GCA_027563595.1 Erythroxylum suave
CTAGGACTAACAAGAGTCCACGAAAGACTCAATCAACATAACCAACAAATTAATAATAATTAATGGACACGTAACATATATATAGAGATCCAATATTTCACAGACTTACCCTTAATCAGTAGAGAAGGTTTTTTTTGAAAATTATAATAAATATATAAGTTGATGATAAATCACACTTGAATAACAATAGGTGGGCAACCGACTATAGTCAATGCTAAATTTATCATACCATCTAAGTTCTCCCTCGCATCTCCTGCGCAATGGTATGCTTCTTTGTCCAAAAAAATAGTTTTGAACTCCCCTTATTATTTTTTTAGCTAAAAATAGTTTTGAACTCCCCTTATTATTTTTTTAGCTATGAAGAAGGTTCTTGTTCAAACTTAGCCCTTCATAACTGTAGCATTTTTCTTCTCCCTACTCACGTATTGTAATGCATGGTTTATTAGAGGGCTTGGAGAGAACTAATTGTCTATTCAAATCCTTATTATAGTGCAATCTTCAACTCTCCATTTAACTCCTTTAAGAATTTTTTCCTTGACTTATAGTATTATTTAGAGAAAGGAAGAGTAATTACTAGGAGCATGATTAAGAAAATTATAACTACCAAATGTTGATTAGTGCACCAAAATTGGTGGAATTGATTTCTATCTTTTAATATGCGGCAGCTGTGATTCCTAAATTCTAGCAATAATGGTTTTTTAAACTCTTTTTACTAAGTTAATTACATGTTTGTTTTATAATAGATTTGTTTTGAATTAGGTGGCATGTTTCTACCTTTTTTTTCGTTTAGTTGCTTAATTTTAGCTTGGTTTCTATTAAGTGTAAGCCTATAAAATAGGCCTTATATTTCTGTCCAGAAATACAAGAAAAATATTTCTCTCACTGCAATACACCTTTATTTCTATTACTTTTATTTAATTCAATAACAATATTTTTGATATCAAAGCCTTTGAGGTAGAATTAACCCTTAGGTCCTAATTGCGAACTCGTGCAAGCATGGACGAACCTTGACCAATGATTGGCACTTGGGACTAAAGAATAAGGTAAAGACTTGAGAGTAGGCAAACAAATTGAGCATCGTTGATGAGTTGGCATGTATTGGTACATATTGATAGAAATATTCGACAAGATGTAAGATTCATATGTAAGACTAAAAGATAGCTTGGGATTGACCTTGAGCTGAAGATTAGCTAGATCATACGTATAAGGGAGACATGTGAGAGCTCTAAGGACTTAATGTGTACTTAAATAGACGAACCATAACTAATAGACTTGACATAGGTAAGTATTCGACTGGACTAGTATGCTTTGAAAGGATTTTAGCTTGGATGACTCATCATTAATGGTATAGATTAAAGGATGATCTTGGATGATTTGGAAGATAAGATCATAGTAGATATACATCAACTCTAAAGATAAAAACCATATGGGAGGATCATTTGAAGATTATGGAGTTTTTCGTAGATATGGATGTATCTTTTCTAATTAAATGTAATATCTTATCTTGTTAGTTGGGATATAGCTAAATGTTAAGTTATCAATTTGCGCTTATTTTGTACTTAATTCTCTTTAATGTGTTGAAATTATTATTCAAAATTAATGGAATTGTCTTATAATTGTTTGCAGATGATTTTCAATACCTTAGAGATAAAATTGAATCAAAAAGATGAAAAAGAAACGAAGAAAATCCGAAATTCCAAGTCTGGCAGCAATTCAGTGACTAGACGTGGTCGCGTGCAAGGACGGAAACAGATTCTGCAGATTTTGTTTCAAAGTTCAAATTCGAAATTTTCACAATCTTTAAAGATTAAACTGTTATCTTATCAAGGAGATCTGCAACTTGAAATGGGGATAACGATTATCTACAAAAAATTACGAGAAGGGAAGAAAAGAGATGGATAAAGGCATAAAAAAGAGTCACGTGTACTGTTCACGCACACTTTTCACGCAGAGCTTAGGATTAGTTTTTCTATTTCTGCAGTCTTTCTTCTTGCTTTTCGGTAGTCATAGTTAGGCTTTTATTTTCTGCAGTATTTTTCTAGTATTTTCGTATTCTTTATGAAAGAACTAGGGATAGAGATAATATGCTATGTTATTTCTTTGATTTTTACTTTCGTTATGAATAGCTAAACTCCTTTTCTTGGTTGAGGGAAGCCAAGTTATCTGGTATTATGTGTGAGATGTTTTAATAAAGTTTATGTTGTTGATGAATATTGAATATCTTCTGAATTACTTTTTCTAATTGAATTGACTGATTTCTAGGTGTGCAATTAGGGATTAATTCGTTCAATAGCTAGATTAATGAAATATGACGTTCAGTTTCGTTAATCACAAGTAGCAATTAGGATTACCTTCTTTATGTTAGAGTTGGAAATTCTAAGAAGATATTCGCTTGATTGATTGCATTTCGTGCATGTATTTTTCTTGCTCGTTGGTTTCTTGATTCGTAAAGCTATTATTCAATTAAACCTACAATCGTATCTAGGTTGTTGTTTAATAAGAATGCTAGGAAACATGTTTCTAGTCATTACAATTAAGAGAAAACATCCCTAATGAATGTTTATTAATGATTGAAATTTTATATCGAGGATGCATTTTAGCATGATAACATCGATGACCCAAAAACCAATGTATTTCCCATTAAATTTTTAGATCCAATTATTTCTTTTGATTTTTGATTTTTCTTATATTTTTCCTTAAATTATTACTTTGTTTTGTTTTGAATTCGTAACTCCTTTACCGTTAAGATTCCTTGTGGGAATGATATCCACTTACCACTACTACATTAAATTGTATCAACGGAAGTGATTTTATTTTAATTTGGTTGCAAGCGACAGCAGTACCAAATTTTGGCGTCATTGTCGGGGAATTTCTTGACCCTTTTTTTTTAGTGATGTTTTTGCTATTGTTTTTGGTTTTGTTGCCCTTGGTTACCTTGTCTTCTGTTTGTTTTAATTTTACAGCTTTTTCTAATTTTTCAATCTTTTAGCAGTATGACTCACTATCAGTATATTTTTTATTCTTATTTTTCATATTACCCTTATTATGATAATGAGTTTTCATTTGTTGTGACTTCCAAGTTTGACCATCAAGTGGCAGATTTCACACCCTTAGCCGCGCAAGTACCGAGGGATGACCAACAAGCTAAGGTATGTAAAGTTTGCTCATTTTTATGTTATTCTTTTTGTACGTGTCCTGTTTTGCAAGATACACAATACAGATTCGCTTCTCCACCGAGCTACTATCAAGAGCAGTCCTACTTCCAACCAAAGGCTTCACCTCCACCATCGCCACCACAAGCTGATGAGATGTCTTTCGAGGAGATCGTAATGAGTTTGGCGACGGACACTCTTCAGTTCTAGCAGTTTAGACAACCGTATATGCCTCGAGAAAATCAAAATACAACATCCAATTCTGAAGGTAAGTCTTCTTTGGAAGATATAGTGCAAACTTTGGCTACTAACACTTTGATGTTTCAGCAGAGTACTGAAGCAAGTATCCGAAATATTGAGAATCAACAACAGAGCATCGAAAATCAAATAAGCCAAATGGAAACTGCCATAAATCAATTGGAAGCGCAAACTTCTAGAAATTTTTTAGCACAATCGAAGATCAATCCCAAACAAAGTAGGAAGGCTATCACATTGCGGAGTGGTAAAGAATTGCAAGAACCACTTCCGAAAAATTCTAGAAGAGAGGTAGAAGAACAAGCAACATAAAAAACAACTTCACAACTAGAAATGATGCAAAATAATCTGCAGAGTATGGTGGTTCCACCCCCTTGTCCGAGTCGATTTGCCAAGGCAAAGAAGGAGGAGCAAGTAGAGTTAGGGGAGGAAGAGGTTATAGTTCGAGAAAAGATGGAGTATGTGCAACCTCTTAAAGTAAGCGATGCAGTTGATGTTATCACTAATCGAATTTTGTTTCCTTTTCCTAGTTATTTACAGGTAAAAGAAGAAGAAGAAGAACAAGAAGAGAAGCACGAAGAAGAAAAGACGCTAATCATATATGAGTTGAATGAGCTGTGGGCAAGCAAGCTGAAGATTGAAGGTTGTACGCAAGATGTCAAGTCTCCATACCCATTGGCGTTACTCTTACAGAGACCATCTTGGTGTGAGGAGGGCGATGCCTGAAAAGACGAGGGAACATTAAGTATGATGGTGAAGCGATGAAGTTCCACTCATCAGAAGTCACGGAGCATCGTGCTGATAAAGAGCTTACTCCAAGAGACGGTGCTCCAAGATCCTCACAGAGTTTGAGCATGCTTCCTGTTGGACTCAAGCATCCATTCGATAATGGATGATGTACATATGTTAAAGGTCAAGCTTATAACCTTTGATAAGCACTTAATGGGAGGCACCCCATTCATATCCCATTCTTTTATATGTTTTTTTGGCAATTTTCTTTTCATTTTTAGGTTTAATTCAGTTTGGTTAGGAATTTAATTTAATATTTTCGAATCTACAATTTAAATTTTTAATCTCTTAATTTTAAAAATTATTATTATATAAAAAAAGAAAAAATATTATTCACACCGCCCCCAATTTTCCCCTATTTTTTTCCTCTTGTTCTTTCATTTAGTTCTTTTCTCACCATCGTCATTCACTGCAGGTTCCATGCGTTATTGCCCTCATAGTGCACATTATACCAACCCTTTACGTAACGTCCATCTTTCAAATTGTTATTAATCGAAAAACCCACCCAGCCCTCACTTATGATTTTACTGATTTCGTTTCTTTTCTTTTGTGATTGCAGGTCTGCATTTCACAGATTCAACACATTGCCAGGGAGAAAAAAAAAAGAGTCACGAAGGTTGGCTACTCCAATCACGTCTTTTGTGGCCTATTAGGAGTATAAAGGATTCCAACCTCCACATCTGCCAACACCACGATTTCAGCATTTCCATAATAGTGAAGCTTTCTTTAACCTTTTCCTTTATATTTATGCTTCTTTAAAAATGAGGACAATGTTGGTCTTGGTGTGGGGGAATTTAATGAATTAGAGTTTGGGTGTGTGAATTTTTTTTGGTGTGACTTTTGTTGATTTTTGCATGATTGTTGTGTGTTAAACCATGAAGCTTTGTCATACTAGTTTGGATGAGATTAAGAACAATGCATAAAATTAAATTGGGCCAAGTGAGTTTTAAGATGAATCATGTTGATTGATTACAATAATTGATCTTATACACTTAGTCAAAATTTTGACATTTGAGCGACGAGGAATGTGTGGAATTGAAGTAAATTCTTAAGTTAAACCTGTGAGCGAAATTTGAGCTTAAATGACATCATCTTTATGTCATGTTATTTTTTGAATTGTGTGATGCTCTTCTATTTATGTTGCCTTCAGAACTTGCAAGAAACCTGTTTGAATTTATTTGATTACATGGGATATAGACTTCCTTGTTTTTAAACCCTTTAGCTTAAAAATGACCCACCTACTTATTTTCCATTTGCAAACATTTTTGAGCATTTATCCTTGTTTTTCAATCAATCACCTTATTTTTAAAACCCAAAAACCCTATTATCCTTACCCTGTCACAAGTTGAATGAAGCATTGAGTAATTTGAGACTTTTGTTTTGTATTTTATTTTGAGATACTGTTATAGGTGCTTCTACTCATGTGTTTTTCAAATTTTGTTGCTAGCAATTTTTCTTGTTTTTATTGTTTTTCCGCGTGTTTAGTGTTATTTAAAAAGAAAAAGAAAAAATTAAATTTAAGAAAAAACAAAACAAGAAAAGAAAAAAAGAAGAAGAAGAATAAAGCATAGTAACAAGAGTTAGTATGAGTAGTTGTAACCTTTTGTGTCATGTGTTTATCTGAGAATTTTAAGTTGAGTATCCCTCTTACTTGATACTTTATGAATGCTTGTGATTAACCTTTTGCCATTTTTACCTCACTTGTGAACCTTGCCCTATCACAACCCTGAATAAAGTCCCTATGATCTATTAGCTCATGTGATTTGAATGAATGATAACTGGTGAAATTGCAAGACTACGGTAGTGCAATATGTTAGAGAGAGATTTGAAAGAAACACTTTGCCCTCAAACACTTGAGTGTAAGAGCAAAATCCTTGAAGAATTCATTTTAATTTCATATTTGCTTTTGAACAAAGATATCTTATTTTTACTTCGTTTATTTGCATTGGTGAAAAAAGATTATGATATATGTTGCAACTTAAGTTTTACTGGCCCAAGTTAATAGATTATGTGTACTTAATCTTATGAAGGATGAATTGATGGAGTGTAGAGGTTTGACATATTTGCTCAAGGGCAAGCAAAGGTTTGGTGTGGAGAAATTTGTTAAGTTGTTATTTTGCACTTATTTGATATATAAATCTCTCTCATATGTTGAAATTATTATTCAAAATTTATGGATTTGTGTCTTAATTGTTTTCAGATGATTTTCAACACTTGGGAAGTGAAATTGAGTTAAAAAGATGCAAAAGAAACAAAAAATCTGAAATTCTAAGTTGGCAGCAAATTTATGACTAGACGTGGCCACGTTCAAGGATAAAAGGAAAAATCTAGAGATCTGCTTTCAAATTTAAATCTGATTCTTTTGAGATTTTCATAATCTTTTAAGATCAGATTGATAGGGATTCAGAATCTAAACACGTGAGAGACGTGATCTACAATAGAGGATGGAAAAGGAAGGGATCGGGAGGAGTAAAGAGGCAAAATCGTTACTGTTGATGCAGCCTTTAGTGTAGGATAGTTTTCTACAGAATTTCCATAGGATTAGTTTTAGTTTCTGCATTCTTTTCTTCTAACCTTCGGCAGCATAGTTTAGGAGTAATTTTGACATTTTTCTACATTCTTTTCTTGTTCTTTTTAGCAGCAACTTAGGGATAGAGTTTACGTTTTTGTAATTCTTCTTTTGTTTTTTTGTGGACAGCCACTGTTGGTTCTCAATTTCTGCACTTTTCTTCTAGGGATTTTCGTATTCTTTAGAGAGAAACCAGGGATGGAGACTATGTGTTTTGTTATTTCTTTGATTTCTACTTCAGTTATGAATAGCTAAACTTCTTTTCTTGGTTTAGAGAAGCCATGTTATCCGTTATTATGTGTGAGATGTTTCGATAAAGTTTATTTTATTGATAAACATTGAATATCTTTTGAATTACTTTTTTTAATTGAATTGGTTGGATTTTTTAACCATTAATCGTAACATCCATCTATTCACAAAATCAGTCCAATTTAAACTCTTCTTATTTTAGAATTAAGGTCTACTTTATTTTTTACATTCAGAATAAAATGGTTAAAATAATATCTAATAGTATTTAATTTTATAATACTATATTTAGCTATTTATAATAATACGATTTGAAATACACATCATGTCATCAAAATTAAATAAAATCTGTTTAATTAATACTTTTTAGTAAAAAATTTGTATTGCATATTTAATATTACATGCCTAAATGATAATTCATATTCCTTTGGAACTACTTGTGTATTGGGTCTAAGAAGAGAACACAGATATTGGGCCACAAAAGCCCTTGCATCTAAACCTTTTTTGGTATATGCTTACGTGTCACTCCTGTGATCATCTGAAATGGCCACTCACCTGTCACTGTATCGTTTCCCAACTTCTCTCTCCCAATTTACACCTTCAATTAGGGCTGTCGGTCTCTCCTCTTCACCCTGTTTCCGAGTCTCCACTCGGGCACTGACGCGGATCATAAAACCTAAAGACTCAATGAGTCAGACAAGCTTCGAGTCGGAAACAGCAAAGGAGGTCACAGATCCAGCAAACGATGTCGCGAAGGGTAATAGCTCCGATGAAGTGGTGGTGCAGTACGTTGTGTTGCGACGAGACCTAATAGACACGTGGCCAATGGGTAGCGTGGTGACGCAGGGGTGTCACGCGTCGGTAGCCGCAATCTGGGCCTTCAAGGACGATCCCCACACGCTCCACTACTGTAGCCCTCAAAACATCGATTCAATGCACAAGGTAAGCTAGAATATTGGGCGTCTGACTTCTTCACTCTTTTCTTTTTGGGTTTCTGAGATTTTAGGGTTTTTTGGGTTGTCAATGATTTGAGCTGGAGGAACTTTCCAGGTGACTTTAGAGGTGAAAGGGGAAGCACAAATGGTGAACTTGTCAGAGAAGCTGACAGCTTCAGGAATAGCTCATAAACTGTGGGTTGAACAGCCCGAGAACATACCGACTTGTCTTGCCACCAAGCCTTATCCAAAGTCCGCTGTCTCCTTGTTTTTCAAAAGATTGAAACTTTGCAAGTAAAATGAAGTGCCCGCTCCTTATCTTTCACGTATCAGTGTCGGGTGAAGGATATGATGGTGTTTGTTGTTTTTCTATGAAGTAGAGGAGGGGCAGTGCGATTGGACTATTAACAATTTTCATCAAAGTTTTTGGTTGATTGTTTGATGGTACGATTTCCTGATTTGGGTTCGGTTGCCACTGGCACCAGATACTGTATGATCTTTAAGATTTGAAGAGGCAATTGATTTTGAAGGTATGACAGTACCTGACACTTGATGAATTACAGCTAAATAGACAATTCCTATGTCTATAATACTTTGTGAGTATTCAAAAATAAAAATGTGAAAAGTGTTCCAACAGAACTGTCTGACAATGAAACAGTCAAGTAAAAAGAATTCCAAATATTATCATATAACATAGTCACCTACAAGGTCAAGATTAAACTCCACTGCTATGGGAAAAAATATGGGGAAAATCCTGTTTTTAACATCGACAGGAAGAAGTCTGTAATTTTGTCACCGTTCATCAACCGTTAATAACTGTAGAACTTTGATCAAAAAGTACAATGCCAAGCCTCCTTTCTTCTCCCGAGAACAAAAATGCCACTAACAACCTTTGAGCTCGGATGCTAACTGCTAAGTGCCTTTCAACGGTAAAAAGAATAAGAATGGAGGTTATGCGGAAAAGCTTGCAACTTCTAAATAGTAAAATAATGAAATGACAAAAGTAATTGGAACCATTGAGTACCGGTAAAATTGGAGAGAACAATGCTGATATTTCTGCATCAAATACCTCCCTTCTGTTTTAGGGTAATCTTATCTCCGAGGCTGAGTGCAATTCCCTGGGTCTTGCTCCTTATCCTAATGTATCCACTCAGCTTCCCATCTGCCTGTTTCTCGATGCTTACATTTACCAAGGCATCCTCTCCAAACACACTCTTTGCGTACAAGTTAGCCGCTAGAAATCCACACTCACCACCTAATGCAGACCTGCACAATCAACAAGAAAGGTATGGGATCAAATACCCAAGTGCTTCTCTAGACAAGTCAAGGAATAGGATGAATATCTAGAAAATTAAAAGTGACTAGCAACTAATGTGTCAGAGGAAGCTAATAAAAACTTACGGTGCAGTGAGGCACTTCATATTGGTCGAATTGATAATGTGGCCAAGGAAGTCTTTCCCATCCTGGATCATCGTGTTGACAGCAACCTGAGACACAGTTTGAGTCAATCGTGCATCATGAGTCTTGTGCTAATATCTACCAATTACAACAGTATTATACCTCTGTTATAAAAATTCTCAACCTGCTCTAGTTTTCCAATTTGACAACATGGCACATATTGCAACAGACATAACAGTATGTTGACTTGAAATGTAACTGAAAGTATCTATTAATGAAAATAACCACATGGAAAAGAACAGAAAATTCTTAAAATCCTACGGACAAGGTACCTTGTTTTCCCATTCAAACTCTGCCCACATTGTCCTGAAAGCTGCATCTGTACAAACTGCTGGAGAAATGTAGTCCATAATATCAATGTGTATATCATTGAGGACTACAACAGTTCGCTCAAGTACATTCGATGTCTCATATACGATGTTTCCGAAAATAACACCAGTCTCAGTTGAGGACACCTTGATGTTGGCCTTTATTTGCTTGCTTGATTCTGGAGCTAGAGTATAATTTTGTGGCCGTTCAACAAGTTTAAGGTCACCCATGGTTGCCAATTCCAAACATAAGTTCTGAAGAGTTTCCTTTGTCCTGTTGATAACTGTAACGTCAAGTACAATGTCATAGTGATGAACGGTGACATATGCTTCGACATAAACAGGGTCACTAAAACCAGTGAGTTGAAGAATGCGATTTAGCTTATTTGCATCATCCCCATCCTTAATGAACTCTCCAGTAGCACGCTTCAGATCATCTTGAACTTCATCTTCCAACTCCAGCTGGCTCATACCCTGGAAATCAGATGATGTTTGACATCTTAATATCAAACCACCAAAATTATTACATAGTACCAAAAAGGAATCCAAAGAAACCATCTGAAATATGGGCAGAAGATTCAAAAATTATCTTAAAACATACATAACAACCTTACTTCAGATGCACACTACCATAAGATTGACTTTACAGGTGCATGATACCAGAACACTCTAAGCTACCAGCAGGCCAAATATCAATGCCAACTTAGCAAACCAGCCTTACCTTCCTGCTCTTCAAATGGTAGAAGTCAATGAGATCATCTGGCTGTGCATGAGAAACTTGGGCCTTTGCCTTTTGCTCCTCAGTTTCCCTCAACTGTTTCTCTGAGAGCATCTTTACGAAACTCTGGCGGCAAGATTGCAACCATATTTTCCTAATATCATCACCAGTATTGCACAGCAATCTTATGCAAAGGACAATTCTATCATAAGAATCACTATCAATTGGGTGTTGCAGAACTGGAGATTGTCCAAGTTGTAGCATAGAAACCATAATCAACAAAGCCTGTGTGGATGCTTTATTCACTTCAACCTTAGAAGTCTGCACCTCTTCCAATCTCAGAACAAGCTTTGTCAGGGTGCAGGCGATGACAGCTCCAAGGAAAAAATCACCAGTGAGCAGAAGGGATCTCAGATTTCCAGCAGCCAGTGATCCCTGAACAAGAGTAGGCGGTGAGAAAGCAGTTTCAGAGGCAGCACTCTGCGTTGCATAAGTCCCATCTGCAAGGATAGCGGGTCTTCTTGAAGAGACTTGATTGGAAGAAATTGGCTGAGGCTTCTTAGAAGTGTCAGACACTTCAGGTTCTTCTGAAACTGAGAAAAATGGTAACTCTCCAAGGCACTGCGTAATGGTTGCTATGCCACTCTCAACTTCAGAAAGGGACAAGCAGTATTCTCCAATGATCCACAGTGCACAAGAGCAAACCCTTGCAGCTCGTATCTGGTAGAAAGTATCCAATAGCCTTGTTATTATTGAGACTCTAAGTTTAGGATTGGTTTCAATTATCTCTCGAACAAAAATAACTACATCTATAGCAGAAGCAACATTGCTGTCTCCAAGGAAATCCATCAACAGATGAACAACTGTGCTAGCCACCTCTGGGAACTTAATAGCACAAGAATGGATGGCTTGAATAAGCATTTGTCTGTACTCACCATTCTTCTCAAGCTCTCCAGACTGAGTTTTAACAACTTCCTTTTTCAACATAAGAACAACCTCATTGATGTTCCGTGGGGTGATCAAGTCAAGAACAATATCAAGCGTCTTCCTTCGAATGTCAAGATTTGGGCTTGAAAGTGCCCTAAGAACATCCATGACCATATCAACCATAATATCTCTATGGGATGACTTAAGCTCAATTAGCCTGTCAAGAACAATAAGCTTCACATTGTTATCACTCTGAGAAAGAAGAAGCTGACCATAGGTATTAGCAGCAGCTCTTATAGCAGTAGGTGCAGAAGATAAAGAAACAAGTGTGCCAGCACATTCATAAATTACTGCACTTGAAGGGGCATTCAACAGAGATATAATGATCTTAATGTACTTCCCCTTCTCCCCACGATTAGTCCTACAGACTTTTCGAATCAACTCCAACACAACCATCTGAAGCAATTCACCCCAATCAGAGATCCTATCAACATGTGTTAAGAGGTAATTGATGGCTCGATCTTGTGCACAATTAAATAGCATGAGGAAAGCATTTCTTTTTGCCGATTGATCTTGCTCAGTTGAAAGAAGCTTCTCAATCAGTTCAGGTGCATCAACCAAAAGCTGCTCACCCTGGGGAAGCTTATAGATGGACATCACAGCCAAAATAGCATTCCTCCTGATATAAGGATGACGATGCTCCAAATTTTGTAAAACTGAAGGAATCAGAGGCTCAATTATTTCTGTCTCATTCAAGCGGCAAAGAAATCTCAGTGTTACCCCACGTATGTATTCATTTGGGTGTTGAAGGTTGTTCCTTAAATTTTGGCATATCAAGATCATTTCCGGCAACACCTTACCCTTGGCATCAGTTTTTTCAATGATCTCCAAGTAAAGAAGCAAGAGTTTTTGGATTGTGTGATCCTCAGAAGGCAAAACATATCGAATAATCATAATGAAAAGCTGGGGCAAAGTTTCACCATTTAGCAAAAGACTGATTGCTTTCTTCATTGCATCGATCTTTGCTGGCACATCATTGCCTTCAAGTGCTTCCTTAATCTCATTTGCCATTGCTGGCGTTCCTTTATCAAAGTGAACAAGCAGTGTACACGACTTCTCCATCTCGTGTTTATGTTCTGGTAATGCCATGAATCGAGGTTAAAAGAAACAGACAACTGTCCCAACTCATTTACAGAACCCCATCAACGAACATGATAAATGAGGTACCAGGAAGAAGAAGAACATAAAAACACCAGGAATGCATGTAAAATAAGAAGAAAGCAAATGTATTCAAAAGGTAAACAAGGAAATCATAACTTCACAGACAGATTGTCCTCCAAACCTTGGCAAAAGAATACAAGAAGAGCAAGACTTAAATACAATTCAAACATTTAGGTAAAAAGAAGAAACACTAAAAACTTGGCGGTTTGTATCCCAACACCATCCGTAACTATAGCTCCAAGAAACATAGACAAACAATCCTATCACGTAAGCTAGAAACATAATTAACCACATCTAGCGTTGTAAAGATCTTGCGCTGAGCGTACATGATTCACATCACTCTCAATCCTACTAGTTGAAAAGAAACAAGAGACCAATTAGCAGCAAAAAGTTCACATAGAAATTAAGCAATTAAACCAGATCTGAGGATAAAAATCAGAGTCAATGTCTAAAAACTTCAATTTTCCTCAAAAGGCATGGCAATGTCTGCTCATAGAAACACCACACTTGAGAACACGAATCTAAACGCAACGCAATCCAAAACAGTACACCGTCTGTTTGGCCGCCGAGATAATTTAACACCTTACTAAAAGATCGGAGCAAATTAAACAAAAGGGTCAGCGAGAAAACGAACCTTACAGCGATCAGATCGGAGGAGAAGAGAATGAGTTGTGCGGAATTGGATTAAGAAACCCGAGACGATATGCAAGTTGAAAAGATAAAAGGGGATTATACAAAAACGAGATCAGTAGCGAAATGAATTTGTTCTTTATCTTGGATTTTGGATCCAAAGATCTAACCCTTTAGAGATTACTAGCGAAGCAAACAGGAACTCAGGACGAATATTCAGTTAAATTTTGGGCCTTTTGAGTTTTCTCTTTCTTTTTGTTTGTACTCGAAAATAACGAATCAATATCAAATGTTGAAATAGTCAGTGTTAATTAAAAAAAAAAATAGAAGCTATGGGTTTCTACACATAATTTTGTAAATTGTAATTAATTATTATTAATTAAAATAATAAAATTAAACAACAACAAAATTAAATTAATAATTACAAAAATCTAAGTCCTAACTATACTTTTTCACTTAAAAAAGTAATTGGCGTTGTCGCTAGGTTCAATTTGGTGGTCTATTTCTCCCTCTCGCGGCACAGTCGTCGGAGGTGTAGCACCTACTTAGTTGGTGTAGCAGCTGCTTAGTTTTTCTCCGTAGTTGTCGACTAGCCTTTCCCATCCCACATGAGCTAAGACTTTTGGGGTAGTTAATTATCATATAACTTACGAAATACCTTACAACAGGGAGATGAAAGTTGCATTTGGTTCGTGTTACGGTTGAAATAAATACTTATTTACCGTAGTTTTTAAATGTAATCATATATTTAGTTCTGCAGTAAGCAACCAAAGGTTGAAAGAAAGTGAAGTGTCACTGTAAAAATTAATAAATAGAAAGAAAGAGAATTGCGGTAGAAAAATGCTTTTGTGGTAGAAATTTTACTTTCTATTAATAACCTTCATTACAAGTATTGTTTTCTATTATGTCCTTAATTAATATGATTAATAATATTTTTATGAAATATTTTATTTATTTTATTTATATTTTCTTATTTTAATTTAATATTTTATTATTTATAATTTTAAATTTATATGATTAATAATGTATTTTTAATTATCTGTATAACAATTAATAATTTATTAAATTAATAAGCCTTTTAATTTTTTTCTCTTTTCAACAACCGCAATTGCAATTGTCAAACACCTACTTTCATGTTTCAGCAGTTATCAAAACAATAATCCTAAACACATAAGTACTTATCATTTCAATAGATTGATTTCAGTGGATTATCAACCGTCACTGCTTTCCAAACTAAGCTAAAGTAACAACCTTTTATTGTTGTTGCGGTAATTTTGGTACCCCATATTCCAATGTAAGTTGTAGAAGAATGATAGTTATCACGGGTTGAGATCTTCTTAAAGAGAGAAAGTAAGAAAAAAAAAAGTAGAAAATTTTCAAACAAAAGAAAATTTAAGTGAGTGAAGAAGAAGAAGAGGAACTTTAATTACACCATCAAAATCATCCTCAACAAGATAAAGGTCATCTTAAGTTTTGGGTAGGAAACAAAAGAGGGGCAGAAGGGTAAGTTAAGGTTTTCTATTGTTTAATTTAATTAATTTTATTAACGGAGATACTGATATCGGGATATTAGTGTCTCCGTTAATAAAAACCATAACTTTTTTTAATTAAATACCAAATTCTTTGATAATAAGATAATCTCTTTTAATCATATTTAAAATTTTTATTTTTTTAATTTATCGCTAATTTTATGATGCTATAATATCAATTAAATCTTTTAAACTGTAAACATTTAACCTTATTGGTTTAATTTCCGGTTTTAAAACATTGTTATTTACCAATTTGATTTTTCTCAAGTGTATTATATTATTTGATATAACTATAAATGTACCTCAAGTTATAATAATAGAACCAAAACCCAAAAGCGCATTGAAGAAGTTCTGAAAGTGTCACCTGACCACGTACGATAAATTGCTAGAACGTAACACTAAAACAAAAGAAAGAAAGCACTGTTCACACCCTTTGTACGTTTCAGCACAGAATCACAATAGCACACCCGCATTCCAGATTAACGATGAATACACCTAATGAGAATGCTAGCGGAGATAGTATCCCACCAGTCCAAAAAGTTCAACCTACCAAAAAGGTCCACATAAGGTGATGTGACGAAGACCCTCCTCCACCACATTCATTCACTTATAGTGTTGCGGTAATTGGTGGTATGAGGGCAGACACTGCGCAGGAAGCACAACCATGGCCCACGGCGGAACCAATTCCAATCGAAGAAGAGGACATTAAGGTTATTACTGACGGGAAAAGCAGCAACGTTGTACTCTCCCAAGCCTTCAAAACTCGATTGGACAATCAATGGGAGCGTGCTTGAATCGTCAAACCAATCGGGCGTCAAATTGGATACTGCATACTAAGTCAATGTCTACACTCTCTGTGGCAACCGATCGGCCGATGAAGATCATTGACTTGGATAACGACTTCTTTCTATTAAACTTTGTGGAGGAGACGGATTACATGAAGGCGCTTACGGGTGGCCCTTGGATTTTATCGGTCCAGCGATGGCATCCGCAATTCAGGCCAGCACAGGGCACAGTCAATTGGGTGGTGGTTTGGATGAGGTTTCCAGACCTCGCCATAGCTAGATACCACCCACAAATTCTGATTGCCTTGGGAAATTTGATTGGACGGACGGTGAAGCTTGATGACGCCACCACGACCATCCAATGGGGAAAATACGCCCATGTGGCCGGGGACATCGATCTCAATGTGCCTCTATGCCCGAATGTGGAGCTCTACAGAGAAACTCTTAAAGTCGCAAACGAGGGTCTACCGGTGATCTGCCTGACGTGTGGTATGGTGGGACATACCATCTGAAGCTGCAAAGTACATGGCAACCCAGCCGCAAACAACTTACCTCCAGACCCCTCCACCAGCGCCGGAGCGACAGGTTCCAACATAGCCCTGAACAGTGACTCAATCACCAACACGAACCCAGACTTCTGTAACGGATACGATGAGTGCACTATGGTCCAACGGCCCCATGCCCAGCGCCGTATCGCATCCACTTCGCATCACTCCTCTCGTTCATCGGTAGCTAACAATCGTATGGGGGGCTCGAGGTTCACCCCCTGTTAGAGACCGTTGTCTCAAACTTACCAACGTGATTCAAGGCGTCTACAGGAGCTCTCTCGAACGATCTAGGGAAAAATAAAACGCTGCGTCACGCGTTGAAGGCCAAGAGCATATCACAGCATAGGAGTGGACCCAAGCCCCAACCTAGTGGACCAACAGACTCGTCAAGTAGGCCAGCAGCAACCACAAGCTGACGCAATCTAGGATTAATTCAGCCCCAACTGCTTTTTAACCAAGCACAGCCCTCCGGCCCAATAATCTCTAGCCCACAGCATCCCACCCCTTCCGATCCACATTCCATAGTCCAATTACCAAATCACCAGGCAGTTTTATATGCTTGGAACGATAACATCTCCAGTGGGGAGCCAACGGGGGACTACGCCAAAGTAACAACCTTTTATTGTTGTTGTCGTAATTTTGGTACCCCCTATTCCAATGTGAGTTGTAGAAGAATGATAGTTATCACGGGTTGAGAACTTCTTAAAGAGAGAAAGTAAGTTAGAAAAAAGAAAAGAAAATTTTCAAAGGAAAGAAAATTGAAACTATGCTTTGGGTAAGTGAGTGAAGAAGAAGAAGAGGAATTTTAATTGCACCATCAAAATCATCCTCAACAAGATAATGATCATCTTGAGTTTTGGGTAGGAAACAGAAAAGGGGAAGAAGGGTAAGTTAGGTTTTCTATTGTTTAATTTAATTAATTTTATTAACGGAGATACTGATATCAAGATATTAGTATCTTCGTTAATAAAAACCGTAATTTTTTAATTAAACATCAAATTCTTTGATAGTAAGACAGTGTCTTTCATTCATTTTTAAAATTTTTAATTTTTTTAATTTTTAGATAATTTTATGACGTTATAATATCAATTAAATCTTTTAAAATTTAAACCTTTTATCTTATTGGTTTAATTTCCAGTTTTAAAACATTGTTATTTACCAATTTGATTTTTCTCGGGTATATTATATTATTTGATATAACCATAAATGTACCTCAGGTTATATAATAATAGAACCAAATTCGCTAACTTATTTCTTTTAAGCCCAAACAAAATGTAGCATTATGCAAAATTTGATGGATCTTTCATCAACGCAAGACTGAGTCGGTTACTTTTATTAACAATATATATAATAAAAATACATAAAATTTAAAAGTAGTGATAATAAGTGAAGATCACCTACTACTTTTTTATATAATTGATTCATTTATAAAAATTGTTTGCAGCTTATTATTAAAAAAAATAGTTTAATCAACATATCTATTTTCATATTATTACATATTTTCAAGAATTAAGCCGAAACGAACGAACCAGATAAGAAAGTCATTATGATAACTTCAACGGGAGATTAGATTTAGAACTCATGGAGTTGAATTGGCCATGTTGGTCGCCTGGTGCTGGTACCATTTCAAGGTAATGTATTCAATTGCTTGTACATATCCCATATCAGTGTTTCCTATTTGAATGCTCCTTTTTTCTCTTCGGTTTTGCTTTAAGACCTCTCCATCACAGCAAGAGGACAGGGAACTATAATGAGTAATGACTAATGTCGGCTGGTAGGGTTGGTTAGAACAGTCCCGAGGAATCAAATTTGAGGACCCACTAAAAACGTAAAATGGTTCATAAATGTCTCTTAGGGTTGTTGAGATGGTCATGTGACTCTCAGGTACCTCTAGTGGACATATTCCACCAGCAACCTGATTCTGGTGAGCCATTGGCATTAACTGGCAAGACTGTTCCTCGGTGAAGCTACAAGTGAGTCGACCCTTAACCTCAAAAGAGAGTGCAACATGAGGTTGGTTAAGCAGATCCTTTTGATAGGTAAAAGGTCAAACGAGGCTTATATTTCACATTTAGTAACATGTTTTCCGCCTCAAGTTATCTTCTAATCTCACGCCTTGGCACGTGAAATTATTCCATTTTCCATGTAGCAAAAAGGAACTTGGATAGTTTGGTTCTTTGGTGAGATCAGCAGGAACAAGAAAACTGAGAATCTGTTCTGACTGACTCGTTCACACAGTGACTATGGTGAGAATCTGTTCTGCTATGACCGTATGAGCTGAAGAGAAAGGCGATTACAACTTGAATGAGCAGAAGACAAAGAGGATTAGGATTGGCCAGCCGAAGTCATACCAATAATTGCATATACCAACAAACCAAAAGAAGTAGTTTTCTATTGCTCTAGGTGGAACTAACAAAACCATAACCAAAACCAAGTTAAACAAAGACATAGGATCATAAGTTAGGTCATAACAGACACAGGCAACTCCACCTTGTTGCATTGCAAGGTTTTAGTTTGAAGTACACAAATATTAGGATACAAAAAGATTCAATGATTTTAGGCGTAAAGCACCTGACAAGTAGAAGGGGAAAAGTCATGAAATGCTTTTGGAGCAGTCAACATTTCCCATTCAACATTGAATTCCCATTTGTCCGTCTCCTTAACCTTTCCTACCGCCACATTCAGTCCACACGACACGACGTACACTTTCCCTTCCACTCCACTCACCGCGAATGGCCTTTTCATTGCCTCACGGGGGAACCTCCCCCCACCCACGTACAGCCACGTGTCTTTATCAGGCACGTACACCTTCATCGGACAATCGCCATGTTCCGATATCACAAACAGCCTGTCGTCCAGTACTACGCTCAATCCAGTCCACCCTTCCCTCATCCCATCTCTCATCACCTGCCACGTGTCGGTTTCTGGGTCGTACAAGCCAGCTCTTGGTGAGAACATGAAAGGCCACGTCCACCCCTCGGTTACATACATTCTGTTGCCTACCACAGCCGAATCGTACCTCGCTAATGCCATGTGCATTTTAGCAGCTGGGGTCCACGTGTCATTTTCTGGGGAGTAACATTCGACGGCTGTGATTGAATCGCTGATGCCAGGTCCACTGCCTCCCACCGCAATTATCCTACCGTTAACATTTCCCGCGGCGAAGAACGATCTTGGGGTCATCATTGGAGACGCTATGGACCATTGATTTGTCGATGTACGATAAACAAACGTAGTGTTCATTGAGATTTCTGTGTCCGATCGCATACCCCCCAAAACAAAGAGATTGCCGTGACATGGCAGTGAGGTGCATGCAAAACCCGGAGGGCACACAGCCTTTGGGCAAGGCATAGGAGGTAATACAAACCAACGGCCAGATACCAGGTCCAGCGATTGCCACTGAATCCTGGCCGTAGCTTTATGGAAAGCAAACACGAAAAGATGAGGACGAGATAGGGAAAGAGATCGTTTGGAGACGACGAAGTTAGGGTCTTTTATGGCTCTGTTCCAAGAAGAAGAAACTGAACGTACCAAGGCTTGATATGGATATGGCAGGCGAAGGAGACAAAGCTCAGCGACGTCATTACATAAGCCTGGAATTAAGGGCTGTGCTTGATCTTCATTCTCTTGGGTCGACGAAGATCTCCAAGCTGCCATCTTTCTCGAAAATCGGAATTGTTTGAAACCCAAAGTGCTTCTTATTCACTTACTTTGGTACATGGTGAGGCAAAAGAAGGGAAAGAAAGGTAAGTAAAAGGGAGTTGAGGTAACTATAGATGTACCTTACAGGAAAAAGGAGTTGGCTTGCGAAAGTGGCTTCGAGTTCGAGTTGTTTAATGTTAAATTTTGGAGGGCTGGGCGTTTTGTGTTGGGGTTTTCGGTTTCTTCTTTTAGTACCGGAATGTAAGGCGAAACTCCAAGCTCCAAGTCATAAAAGTTTCAAGCAAACAAGACGCTTTTCCACAGAATCAGGTACTGCTGATGTAATACGCCGCCGGAGCCAGAGTTTAGGCCATCTAATTGAACCTGCGAATATAAATTATCCAGCTTGCTTTTGGTGATATTCTGTTTCAGGTAAAACTCCCCATTTTTTTTAAATATAGGTAGATCTAAGCGGCTAGAAAAAAAAGTGACTCTCTGCGTGTGGTTCGACACTTGACAAATGGAAAGGCGTTAGATTCTCAATGGTTGGCTATGGTTGGCCCACCCTACCGTACAACTGCCCATTTGGGTTAGTGTGTCGCTTTAGTAATTACGGCTTGCCCCACTTAGGCTGATGTTTCAGACGATATCTCGTCCTGATTGATTTCAGACGAGCCACGTTGATCCCCGTCAAATCTTCTCATCCAGCAATTTTAGCTCTACTCTGTTTTAATCCACCCTAACTGTTTATGTAAGTTTTATATAAATAAATTATTAAAATAAACTATAACAGAATAGAATTAGAGTTGCTAGGACAGAAGATCAACCCTGTTGATCCCTTCAAGAGTCGTTACACTCACAAAACGAGACCCACCAAAGCTATTGCTTGGTGTCTGTTCATCGTCTTTGGCATTGGATTCTATCTGCTAATCAATCCACCAGTTCCGAACCGTTTAGGGAGTCTTTAAGTTGGGTGCTTGAAATTATGGAAGTTTGTCGTTTATCTTCTCAGTTTCAGCTCGGTAGCCAACTTAAGTCTACTAGTTTGCACCTATATAAGTGTCGTCTGTAGCCCTCCCAGCCACAACCAACGCTTTATCTAAACTTATTTCACGGCGAACTTATTTCACGGCGCACCTGAACATGTATCTGAAAAGGAGGATTGGAACAGCTGAACACGTTTTCTTAAGAAATTTAAAATCATGAAATCTCGGACTATGATCGTTAAAAATAGCGTAAAAGTACAGTGACGGTGATGTGAACTGGGTAATAATAAGGATAGAACCCAAAACGTCACGCATGATGGAATTGATAGATCCCTATTTGCCCATGTTTTCCTGACGTGGTTTACATCAGTGAAGATCGTCGATCGAGGAGCAGTAAATTACTGCATATTCTTAAGCTGCCGGCGACGAAATTAGGATGATCGTAAAATATCACTTCTTTTTATTATTATATTCGCCTCTTTTTTTTAAAAAATATCTATTCATTTAATTACAGAAAAGGAGTAATAAGAACAGCGTTTGATATCAATCTTTAATAGAAGAAATTAGTTAAGAATATAATACTAAGAGATAAACTAAAAATAGTTGATATTAATGAAAATTTGAAATTTGATTTGGTGGAACGGTAGCGGTTGATAATCTGCTGAAATCACCCTACTGAAATGATAAGTATTTATTTTTAATAAGTACTTATATGTTTGAGATTGCTGTTTTGGTAACTGTTGAAACTTGAAACGTGAAATTAAGTGTGTGACAAGTGCAGTTGTAATTGTTGAAAAAAGATAAAATGACTAAAAAGTCGATTAATTTAATAAACTATTAATTATTGTATAAATTATTAAAAAAATATTATTAGCCATATAAATTTAAAATTATAAATAATAAAATATTAAATTAAAATTAAAATATAAATAAAATAAATTTAGTAAATAAATATTTCAAAAAATATATTATTAGTCATATAAATTCAAATTATAAATATTAAATTATTACATTAAAATAAGAAAATATAAATAAAATAAATTTAGTAAATAAAATATTTCACCTTACTTGAATACTATTGGCAAAAACTTCATTCTATTAATTTTTTTTTGAATAAAGTCATTTTTATTAACTCTTGTCACTTAATAGTAAATTTATTACAAAATTGGGAGGTTGACCAATCCACTCCCCAACAGAATTGGCAAATCTTGTTGCCTTCGCTAACTCATGTGCTACCCTATTACCATCCCTAGGAACAAAACTCCAATTACATGATGCAAACCGATGTTTAAGTTGTAAAATGTCTTCAACTACTGCCCCATACGGACTACAATCATGCCTCATGCTATCCGAGACTGATAGGCATACTTCCTGACAATGCATCTCAAAAACAACCTGTTGCCATCTCTTATCTAGAAGCCACTGCATCGCTTCCCTTAAGGCTAGAACTTCAGCAGTTCGTGGATCATAAACTCCTTGAATTAAAAGATTTGTTGCTGCCAAAAAATTACCTAATTCGTCCCTAACCACACATCCCATTCCAGTAAGGCCACCAACATTTATGGCAGCATCTACATTTACCTTAACCCACCCACAATGTGGTCTCTGCCAGTTTTTATTTCTGTCCCCTCCTTGCCTACTCTGCCCCTTCTCCTGGGCATTTTGCCAAACACCCTTCGTGCATAAAGCCAATCGCCAAGTATTTAAAGGTAATCTATGCTTATTATCCCAAACTACCGAATTCCTCGACTGCCAAATTGCCCAGCATATCCACAAGGCCGTACAGGCATCAGTTTCATTAAATAACAACAAGACAGCTCTCAACCAATCAACAAAGGATTCAATAATCGGTCTATACCAACCAAGAAAAGAGGAATTCCAAACCTGCTGAGCATATGAACACTGAACCAGAAGATGGACCGTAGTCTCTCCATCCAAATTACAGTGAGGACAGGTATCAGGTAC
>JAOSBN010000003.1:32037527-32048801 GCA_027563595.1 Erythroxylum suave
AACACTTTACTCTCTACCTTCGTCGACCATATAGGGTCGACGAAGGTAGAGAGTAAAGTGTTGTGTTGTGTGTATTTGTGTTAAAAAACCAACACACAGTGGGTATATGTACACTAAAAAATAAGAATGATGGGGGATATAATAACAATGGCAAATAAAAGACATTAATATAAGGAACGTTATTAACGTTATGGTAATAAAGTGTAATAAAAACGATGGACGTTGCATGATAACAGTATTAAATGGAAAACAAAAAATGCATTTAAGTTTTGGGACAACCAAAACACTAACAATATGGGCTGAGGGGGAGCTAGTTTGACTTACTTTAATAACTTTTGCTGTTAAAAATCTATCAGTTTATTAATTAAATAGTAAATTTTTTAAAATTTCTTATTAAATAATTAAATTAATTTCATTTAGCAATCTCTTTTTTAATTAAATTTTAAATTATTCAATGGATAAGAATAACCTCTTTCAATCATATTTCAAATTATTTGATTTTTATTTAATTTTATAACCTTTTAATACTTATTGAACTTTTTAAATTTCTAGTTTTTAAAACATTGATATGTAGTAAATATGTCCAAGAAAAATATCTCCCATAAAACAACTATACAATATTCATATTTGACAATATCACTTAGTTCTATCCATTCCAGTCCTACTTTTTTCATTTGACTGAGGTGATGCCAGGATTCCTCAAGATTCTCTTCGTATTTTTTTTTCCAATTATCCTTATTTACATAATTGATGTATCTTTGAACAGTCTAAATTTAATCGTAAAAACCTTAAATTGTCTAACTTTTTGGTTCAATTTATTTTAATAACTTATGTTGTTAAAAATCGATTGATTTGTTAATTAACCAATCAAATTTTGTAAAATAATAAATTCTTATAAATAAAATTTCTTTTAACAGTTTCTTATTAAGTTAAAGTTCAAATTCTTTGATAGACACAATCGCTTTTAATTGTATTTCAAAATTTATATTTTTATTTAATCTTTAACTAAATTTATGACTGTCTAATATATATTTAAATTTTAAATCTCTTTTATTACTAGTTTAATTTCTAATCCAATTTTTAAATCGCCTTATACCGAGAGCATGACCGAGTAGTTCTGCTTCCTTCGTAAGTCAACTTAACATGCAGGAATATTTGCGATGCTGCTATGATACAATAGATCATAAATTATTTATTAATCGAGCTAACTTCACCTCGACGTGCCCCGCAAGCTTTGAGCTACCGACTCCATTACAACTTTTTTAAAGAACAAAAGTGAAATCGACTACCAGACTGTGTCTGACGAATCATGACCGTCCAATAAAAAGAACCAATTCTGTTCCCATCCATAAACAAAAGGCCACGTATATATTATTCTTTGGCGGCCGCCAGTTATTTATCGTCACATGATCAAATTTAACCGTGCTGTCCTATTAGTGAGCAGTTGTCAAGATTTTGAACGCTTATGTCTTACACTTTACCAAGACAATGAACGGGGACACGCTTTCTTGTTAAACTGAATGTCGTGTCCGAGAATCATCCGTAACCTTAAATCCTCTCATCCCTATAAATATCCTCGCCTCTTAGCGTATGACATTCTACTCGTAACAAACATAACATGGTTAAACAGAAGTCGAAGAACCGGTCCGTGCTAGGCCGTCTGAAGAGTGCCGTGAAGAGGATAAAGTTTTTGCTCAACTTCAATAAAGGTCGGTGGCGCATAGCTTCATTTTTCAGGAAATCATCGACGAGGCACAGTTTAAGCTTTAATGATCGGTTTGGCTTACATGGGTGTCTAGAAGATGAAGAGTTGGACCGAACCAACTCATTTCGACCGCTTCAAAGGACCAGAAGTTGTGTATCGGAAGAGGACATAGACAGGAGAGCGGAGATGTTCATAGAAAATTTTCGACGCCAACTTTTGTATGAAAGGCAGGTCTCGTTAGAGCTACGGTACCATCGAGGACACAGTTTTGGGAGAAGATGAGATGATAGTTTCATCGTTCAGTATTTTCGTTTAACTGACTGGAGATGTTTGATAGAAGCAAGATGATCAGAGATGCAACTGAAACTGCTTATCGGGAAAGAAAATGCTGATTCCTGATGACAGCAAACAGTGAAATTTTTTCATCAGCTATTACTTGACTGTTGATTATGAATTTTCCAAGGGAAATAAGTTGTTTGAATTAGTAATTTTTTGTACATTCTTGTTTTCACTTATCTGAACATTTTATTTATAGGATGCTGGTTATTCACAAGTACATTTGGTATTCATATGCAAGAGCTTGAAAATCTGATTTGTATATTAATTGTCAAGTTCTAGCACAGTTAATGAGTACATGTATATCATATTCTGTCCAACAAATTACAGTCTTGTAAAGGATAATACGAATGGTTCACTAGCTGTTTAGTTCGTACAATAATATACACAAACCGTAAAGAAAGCTGACAGGCACATTGGCAACTCCTCCTCGAAACGGTGTCATGCACGACGTAGGCTGTTTTCCGAAAATGATTTGATTGCTTCAATTTGATCCGAAAATAATATCTCAAATTCTCTCCTTAAATATTAACACTTACCACATACTTCTCCATATGTTGTCTGAATGATTAGGAACAGTTCTCAACAACTCGGATCATTTAGAACCAGCTGATTCATAATCTATTACAGTCTCGAAAGCCCCAACAAGGGCTTTCACCTTGTTCTTCCTCTTCTCGAGTAGCTTGTTTTTAGTCTCTTCAATAACGTCATTGTATGCTGCTGGCGATTCCTTCTTCCCCTGTCCAACTTGCAGGTTCTGCGGCACACTATCAGTTGCCTCTGGCTTCGCTTCTACAACGCTTTCTGACAGATCTTGTCCTTCCTTGGACTTGATTTCCTCACTTACTTGGTTCGAGTCTTCGTCTTTCCTTTCATCTGCTTGTTGTTCTGCATTTTCGTCGACAGTCTGTTCTAGTTGCTCCTGATCAGCCTCAACTTTATCTTCCTCTGTAATGACCTCTTCATTGTGATAGTTTCTGTTTTCTTCTTTGTTATTGAATTCTTTTATATCTTGTGGATTAGATGCGTCTTCCTCGGGTATTTCGTTTACCAGTTCTCCATTTTCTGATACTTGGGGCACACTTAAACCATCTGAAACTTTTGAAACGTCAGGAGTTTTGAACTTCTCATCTTCTTCATTGCTAACCTGAGTATCCGCCGCATTGATATGCTCCTTATCTTCAGTTTCCAACCCATCAGAATCGACTTGAACTTCGCTGTCAACGCTAAGCGTCTTTTCGGGCTCATGAAGCAGTTCATTGTTGTAAACTTGCTTAATTTCAAGATCCAATGTTTGGAATATGTCATTATCAACAATTTCTTTCATTGAAGCAGAAGAATTTGCTACATTCTTGGTGGGATTCGTGGGAAGGCTTGCTCTCCTAGAAGGACTGGTACTCCGCTTTACGGTCCTTGAACGTGGCGTCTGAGATTTTACAAGCTTTAGTGATCTGGAGTTCCTCTCCAGAGCAGGTTTGCGCGAAGGGTTGTTTTTTGGGCTCACTGTTGAAGATCTTGTCAATGTTCTGTCCCTATTTTTAGGATCAGGAGAGACGATTGAGCTTTGTACACGAGTAGCAGATGGCGGCCTGTCAAAAGATCTTCTTCTAAGAAGAGCAGCCTTCTGGTTGTCTTCATTTGCCGGTTTCTTAACATACTTTAAGGACTCGGATCTTGAACTAACTGTAGGTTTAAGGTAGTTTGGGACTGCTCTTCCTGATGATAAGCTTGATTTTCTATCAACAGAACCCGAAGAGGATGGTCTGGGATTTCCTTGTTTGAGTGTAGTTTGAGAATTTGAAGAGGGTGTCACCTTCTTCTCCTTCTTCAAGTTACTACTCTCGGTCTTAGCTTTTGTTGCCATGAATCGTCAATAGTATGGGTCTAAACTCCAATATAACCTGGACAGAATGCAGCAGCTAGATGAACCAAGTCCACATATCTCATTGATGATTCATTTAAGGTATGAACATTTTGGTGAGTTGTAGTAGTTCATTATTTAATTTTTTATTATTTATAATATTGATGATCACATTTTTTTTTTTGTCAATCCCGAGGTATTTTAGGAGGGTCCTAATTATAGGAAGATACTTTTAAATTATTTACACTTAAACTAATCCTCGCTTACACGAGGCCACCTTATAAGAGGTAAAGTGCTGGTTAAACAGGTTTCTTTATTCTCAAGACTTGAACCCAATACTTCTGGTTAAGAGATAAAAGTGTTGAACCACTCACAACATCATGTTTGATTTTTGACAATCACATATAATCTAGTCAACTAGAATAACCCAGAAAAATTTACATTGGCATTTTATCTTTACACTAAAAACATATAAAATACAGGGGTAAACAATTTTAAACTACTCAAATTTTTAAATTTTTTGTAATTTAGTATCTAAACTTTTAAAATTTTCAATTGAGTCATCAAAATTTTAATAATTCAGTTCAAAATGTTAAGTCAGTAATTTATTAATTTGACTAACGAAATCTTTATTATTCATGATATGTAAGTATCCACCTGAAAAATTATCTCTATTCCAGTCTAAACATGACGACTATTTTTTCAAGCGAACATCTACGTGTCATGAATAGCAAAATTTCCATTAGTCAAAATATTTTTCTAAGTGGATACTTACATATCATCAACAATAAAGATTTTGTCGGTCATCTTAAATTTGCAATTAGCCTACATATTCACATGAGAAGGAAAGTTGAATCAGACACCAGACCAAATGAGGTTCCATCCAAAAATCAATTGACAATAAGTGTTGTAATTTATTAGGCTTATATGTTAGTCTTCTTTCTCTTCTTTTTTCAATATGAGACACTCGTATATGAATATTCTCAACAAACCAGTTCAATAAATTAATAACGAAACTAACGTTCTTAGAATTTAACACTCAATTAAAAGACTTTAAAATTTAGATGCTAAATTAAAAATTCTGAAAAATTTTGGACACTTCAAAATTCGTTTTCTCTAAAATATAAAAACAATAAAAGAAGCTCCATTAAATTGGTATTGGTAACATGCAATTTTCTAGCCGATTGATTGTGATAAGAGCACATATACAGGGAATTAAGTAAATAGAACATGCACAGTTGCATCCAATATATGTAGGAACAACGAGAAAGAAGCGCAGGCTTAATATATAGATGAAGTAGCCATGCCTTTACTCTACCTCCAATATCTTCCAACGCAAGAAGCAAGCAAATGAACTATAAACCGAAGCAAAAGAAACAAAAATACATACCGTGAAGCAAAGACAGGGATGAGATGCTTTGGAAATGCAAGTAACGTGCCTTGATCAATCAAAGCAAAACTCATTGGAACAAGGAAAAGGAACGAGTATATGAAGGGGAAGTGAAATGGAGATTAGACATTGTTTTGGAGAACGGTAACATAACAGCAGCGTGAATTGCGGAAAACAGAAAAAGGGGTTGGCTTCGTCCATGGCATGAGTGGAGGCCATGAAATGGAAATCGACAAGATCCTAAGGCTAAACCGAGATATGTGGGGATGAAAGTTGACGTTTTCAATGCAAGAAAGAACAATTTTTAGTTTCTTTGAAACGTTTATTACTATTCTAGGTTGTCGCTATCTCACGTTTAAGATGGATTACGACACGTATTTTAAATTATAAAAAATAATATCTTATTTTGTATCTTTTTCTTATCCTTATCTAAGTTAAAATTAATAGTTAAAAAGTTAGATGAATTAAAAAATTTAAAGTTTCCAAATTTTTATGCCGTTTTTTTTGACTTTTCGGTTAAATTATTTTAATAACTTTTGTTGTTAAAAATTGATTAATTGAATTTTTATTAATGAATTAATTAATTTATTCTTATAATCTAAAATAAGTTCATTAATTGTTATTTAATAATATTTTTAATTAAAATTTAATTTTTTGTACATAAGTTCACTTATATCTAAAATGATTTAATTTTACCAATTTTTATACCGATTAAATCTTTTTCAGCTTAAACTTTTTACCAACCTTTGGTCTTGCCTCTTCGAACTGCAAATTAAAAAGCTGATTCGACAATGTTCAACGAGGAAAGCAGCTAGCAATCATTCATGTCAAATAGGTCAAGATCCTGCTTTTACAAGCTCGTAATTAACTTTCCTTTTATTTCTTCTGTCTATCACTTGAGTATCCAACTGCTTTATTCCATTCTCTTCTTTTATGAACCAGATTGTTGAATGCTGCAGAACGGAACCCCGGTGGTGTGATCATGGAGCGAAGCCAGGCTGCACCTGCACCCACTTAGTCGTGAAAAGAATAATTAATAATTTTAATAAGAATTTAGTAAAAAAATTAGTCTTAATGGCCCCACTAAACCTTTGTTTCTAGGTCCACAACTGGTTGTGATGGCCACTTAGATCTTGAATTGGTCATCCTTGCCATGAATGCGTTGCAGGTTCTGAACCATGCCATTGGGCTCTCAATTTGTTTATTGATTGATAAAGAGAGAGTACAATTTTTTATCTTGCCACTAGGGAAGATAAAAAAAGTTTAAAGTGAAAAGGATAAATTAATTAAAATTTGAATTAATTTGAAACTTAAAAATAATTATTTAGATGAAATTTAATGATCATTTCTAATCTAAAACAATTTTGAAAACATTGTAAAAAACAATTGAATTTAATTATTGTTATTTCTAATATTATTTATTGTTCTATTTCTTATTTAATATTATATAAAAAGAAACTAAAAACTTATTACATGTAAGGTTCAATTATGTTTAAGGGTGTGCTTGGATTTGTGGGGCAATAGAGATAAGTACTTATCCACTACAGTTTTTAAATGCAAACATATGTTTGGATCTGTGGGCGTAAAACCGAAGGTTGGAAGAAAATACAGTGCCACCACAGAAAACAATAATTTAAAAGAGGATTGTAGTAGGAAAGTGCTTCTGCGGTAGAAATTCTATTTTCTATTAATAACCTTTTGATAATTATTATTTTCCATTGTACCCTCAACTAATAGAAAGCAAGTTTAACGTATCGTCTTCTTCGTTCTCTCTGGCTCTTTGCGTAATATTTATAATTTGAATTTCTATGACTAAAAATATTTTTTTTAGAAATATTTAATTTACTAAATTTTTTATTTATATATTTTAATTTAATATTTTCTTATTTATAATTTTAATTTATATGACTACTATGAAATATTTTATTTATTAAATTTATATTTTTCTTTTTTTAATTAAATATTTTTATTTATAATTTTAAATTTATATGGCTAATAGTTTTTAAATTATTTATACAACAATTAATAGTTTATTAAATCAATAGGCTGTTTAGTCGTTTTATCTCTTTTCAGCAATCACAACCGCACTTGTCAAACACCTATTTTCATGTTTCAGCAGTTACCAAAACAATAATCCTAAACATATAAGTACTTATTGAGAATAAGTATTTATTATTTCAGCAGGTTGTCGACCATTATCACTTCTTCAAATCAATCCTATGTAAGTACGATGTTAAAATCTATTTTTAAGAATGAACAAATTCCGACATTTGCATTATATCATAAGGGATCATCATTTGTTTGCATTAGAATGATTCCTGAGAAAGTTTCAAATTACCTTTGAGTAAAAGAAAAGTCTCGGAATCTCTAGCTTTGTTACGTAAAATTCTGATGTGGTGTTGAGGAGATAAACATATTCCGAATGTTGCACGAAGCCATAAATGAGCAAAGTCTCCTTTGTTCCTTCTTCCCCAGTTAAAGAATAGCATCTACATTTCATTCTCTAGATACATATGGCAATACTTGGACCAATGTGGGAGATCGATGATGGCGGTGAACAGAAACAACAAACGATCTCGTGAAGTACGTCATCCAACTTAATCAAATCAAGAAGTCCATCGATTTCTTTGCTTTATACGCACTAACTCAGTTACATTCTAAACATGAATCAAGTACAAAGTAATAATATTTCAAAAAGTTAAACAAGAAATTATGTGGTTTCATTTATTTAAAAATATTTGTAGTGTTAATTTTTAAAAGTTTCTGTTAAGCATAATAATAATATTTACGGTTAATTATAAAAAAATTTCAAAATTTACTCAATTTTATAATTATAATCTGAACTTAAAATAACAGTAATTAGATACTCAAACTTTCATTTTTTTAAAATCTGAGCTCAACGTTAATATTTCCATTAACAATGTTGATATGGTGTGTCACATAAGACAAATCTTAAACACTTTTACACGTCAAATTTGGTTTAACCACACTACGTTGTTTTAAGATTAAAATCCCCAATGACATTATGTCATGTTAGTGTTAGACAACAATGACACGGTATTTAGCAATGAAATACTAATTTGTTACCCTAGGCCCTCTTTCGTAACGACACAATATTTAGCAATTTGAATGAAATACTAATTTGTTACTCTAGGCCCTCTTTCGTTCTTTGAGAGAACGAACTAATTTGGAATTTTCTATTTCAACGATTTAGGCAGTGAGTTTTATTTAGCGATATCAATTTCAAAATGACGTAATTTAATTAAACTTAATTAATTCTAATGGGCATAAATATTTAGAATTTTTGTCTTGTGCGGTAACGTTAACGGAAACATTAACTTCGTGTCAGAATTGAAAATTTTGAAAAATTGAATATTTAATTACTATTTTTTAAATTCATACTATAATCACAAAAATGAATTAAATTTATATTTATATGATTATTCTGATTATATGATGGTATAAATTTTTGATTCAATCCTTATTTATTTTTTTATTTTAAATAAATGCTGTCGTAGTACTTAACTATGCAATTAATAATATTTGATGGATATTTTAAAAAGTCGATCGCTAGAATTTAAGAGCATAATAAATATTTTAACTAATTTAAATGTTAAGAGTAATTTTGAAATGAAAGAAACAAAACAATAGGCGAAGTCTTTATCTTCTACCCATCCCAATAACCAAAAGTTGATGCCAACACTCGGCCCTTAATTATGAGATGCATCGAAACTATGGTTATTGGGTTGCATATAACAAGAATGAGTCCCCTTCACAACTTAATATAAAACATGTGTTAGATCGATGTGGACATTAACTAAACATGTATCGAAGACAGGATTAATCTAGTGGTTGGAATTTGTTGACTTGTCTGCATAAAGGCAAGGGAAGACTAAAACTGAGGATGGTTTTGTTAAAATGGTCACATCACACAAAACTCCTTTCCATTCCATCTCCACTTGATGAGATACCAACCAGTTAATTCTAAGTTAGCAGCCATAGATGTTGGTTCTGGTAAAGTCTCGCTTGGAGCCCGCTTTTGTTTTTTGTTGTTGTTGGAGGTTTTTGGTACTGTTCTTTCACGTCACGAACAAAGTGACCTTCCTTCCTTTCTTCCTGCCAATATGTGTGCCTTAGTGGCTTAAGCCAACCTGTACATAATCTCTCCGTTAGACTGAAGATGGTGATCTGTGCTTCTTTTGGATAATCTTTCCACATATCTGTGATTAGTAAATTAATTTTGATGATGCTTATCTTTATGCAAGCTAGCAGACAAGTAGATGAGAACAAATAATTGCATCATACGGTGTTAGTGGCGGCAACTTTGGTTATTCCTTTGTGTCTATGGCATGATGATGCTCCTTTTGTCTTCCCCATTTTTAATGGTTTCTTGCATTTGGTGTTCCAATTCACTCATACTGCTTAAAGAAGGAAACTTCGCTCCTTGTGGAAGCTCAAACAAGAGAAAAAAAGAAGAAGGCAATACCTTGTCACTTTCTTCTTCAATTCTTTGATGAGAAGGCCCACTACTGCGACGAGCTCCTACTCCTTAATTTGTTGAGTTTGGTCCCTTAGCTTAATATTTGTACACTTAATATTAGCTTGTGCACTTAACCATGCTTCAATCATATAAAATATGCAGTGGAATGAGAGAGTGATGCAATAATTAAAAAATTTAATCGGTTCGATCAGTTCAACTGTAAAAGTTTTAAACCATCCAATTTTTCGGTTCGATTTAATGTAATAAATCTCATTCTTAAAATTAATCAATTTATTAATTAATCGATCAATTTATGTAAATTAATAAATTCTTATAAATTAAAATTAATTAATTAATTTCAGTTAACAATTATTTTTTCAATTAAACTCCAAATTTTTAGATAAAGGTCATATTTTAAATTCTTTAATTTTATTTAATCTTTAGCTATGAATTATGATACAACTTTTTAAATATCTTATCTTATTAATTTAATTTCGAATTAGATTTTCAATTAGAATTTTGGAACACATGGTTTCCAAAATTCGGAATTAATCATTTTGCAAAGACAAATATACCTAAAAAAAAGGAGGAGAATTCATTATCCACGATGCAGTGGTGCTAGAAGACAGAGCTCAGAATCTGAGGACGATAAAACCCAAGCGCCCCAACCGTGTCGTGGCTGTGTTTCGAGGCTTGCGTGTCCTGTAAGGGAAACCAAATGCAGAGCTTAAAAACAGAAAACGACGCTGGACCCAGACCTCAAAATCGCCGAGAGCGAACGTTATCACGTCCTGCCGAATGAGCATCAACCTCAGATAGGACAACGCCTGCCCTGCAATAAAGACAATGAAACACCTTAAAAAATAAATACCAATAAAAAATGAATTAAAATTTTAAATAAATCAAGAAATGTAACTTGTAATTTAGATGGAATAATATTTTTTTAAATTAAAAAAGAGATTTATTTTGAGATATTTAAAGATTGAAAAGAAACAAGACTTACCATCCAACAGTTTTGAGACAAATAAGGGTCTTAGGTGTTGGCTATGCTAAACCTTGAGCGTGAGGATAAGATGAGGTAAGTAGATAGGCTTATCCTTGTTCTATAGTTAAGTCGTTACTCTACTTTTGGAAGGAACCAACTTTTAAGAATGTAGTTGTCCACACGATTACTAAGAAGAGGGACTCGTTACCAAAAGAACAGACACTTTTAAATAATAGATATTAGATTGGGGGAGTGATACAAATTTAGGAATTTTGATAAATAATTTATTCAACCTTAAAAACTTTCGATGTTTTCAATTTTTCGATTCAATTTATTTTAATAAATTTGATTGTTAAAAAGTAAAAATGGATTAATTTATTGATTAATTTGTTAATTTTAATATTTTTAATTAAACATGTAAATAGGTAAAAATAATTTCTTTTAATTATATTTTAATTTTTAAATTTTATTTAATCTTTATAAAATGACTGTTTCGCTTTTGTAGATTAGTCTAGCT
>JAOSBN010000003.1:32077206-32096971 GCA_027563595.1 Erythroxylum suave
AAACTTTCAGACACAATCAAACCTTTAATATAGTTAGGCAAAGAAATAAATGAATCAAAATTGAAAGAATTAACATAGAGTCTACTATGAAGAGCTAAATTGTGAGCGACTTGATTGGACTCCCTGTATGAATGGCCAATGGAGCAGTTGTTATCCCTAATGACACGTTGAATCTGCAAAATTGGAGCTGAATTGGAGCTTTGTAGACCTGCAACTTGATTGACAATTGCTTGATTATCCATTTCAACATTGAAGTTCTTGTATCCATTATGAACGCACCAATCTAGGCTGTAGTGGAGCCGCTTTCAATTCGGCATCTGTAGGGTTAGAGGCATCAAAGATAAAAGAAAATGCAGCTTGAAAATAACCCTTATTGTCTCTGATAATAGCTCCACCTGAAGAGATCTGCTTCGTGAAGGAAGCGTCCACATTAATCTTGAAACAATTAGGAGGTGGTTTCGTCCAATATACCATGTTCCTGCTAAGAAGTTGACTGCTGAAATTGGAGGGGAGGAAATCAGCAAATTCGGCTATATGAACAGCAAATTTACGCCTTGAATTAAGAACCCCCCAATGGTATATCATCTTTCTAATCCGAGAAAGGATAGTTTGAATAAAGAATCTTTGGGTGCCCCAGTTACAATTGCAATAGGCATGCCAGAGCTCGAACATGATAACCTGAGGGACTAACATCCCCAATTTTACATGGATGGCCTTGAATCTCGATAATCTCCACCAAGAATGCAACATATGATTAAGAGATAACCTACTAGAGTTGAAAGGCAGCAAATACGCAGCAAACAAATCCCAAATACATCTAACAGATTTGTATTCATAAAGAATATGAGAGGCAGTAGCATTGGCTGACCTGCAGAAGTGGCAGAAGGATGCAGTGTGAATACCAATTTTTTGTAGATTGTGTGGAAGGGGAAGACTATCATTAAAGAGTCTCCAAGAGAAGAGAGAGAGTTTCAAGGGGATGGATGAATCCCAGATGTGCTTGAATTGATTATTTTCTGCTCGTCGAGGGCAAATGAGATTGTAAATAGCTGCTAAAGAAACGGATGAACCATCATGAAGCTTGAACTAGCCACCTTCAGCTTTAAAGAAATCTAGAAATCTAGCATGAACTCTGCAAAGAGCTTTCCACACGGGAGAGTCATTAACCCAAAAGGACATATTCCCAGACCTGTGGTATTTGCAATACATGTACTTCGACCAAAGATTATCATTGCATTTGAATATCCACAAATTTTTCAATAAAAAGGCATCCTGATAAGTTTCAAGAGAGGGAATGCCAATCCCTCCTTCTTGCACAAGGTATTGCATGCGCTAAGGCCCAATCCAATGATGCTTATCTTTCGAGTCACCACTCCAGAAAAACTTACCAACCCTTTTATTGATGGCAACAATAATAGACCGGGGAATGATGGCAGAACCCATAATGTGATTGGGAATGGTAGTAAGAACATGTTTAATCAAAACCAAGTGCCCTCCCATTGATAAAAACCTTTTGTGCCAGCCAGTCAGTTTACTATCAATTTTCTGGATTAAGAAAGTGCAGTGAGTGGCTCGAGTCATACCTTTAGAAACAGGCACTCCAAGATAGTGGAAAGGAGGCAAAGCTCTTCTGATCCTAAGCTGGTTCTCAAAAAACTGAACACTATCAGTATTTGCCTTGTCAGACACATAGAAAGAACATTTATTAAAGTTTATGTATTGCTCAGAAGCCTTCTGATAAGTATCCAAGAATTCCCTAAAGTGAATGACAGAGGAATTATCTTCATGAATGAAAACAAGCAAATCATCAGCAAAAGCCAAGTGAGATATGATAGGACATCCCCTAGTATTCTTATAAGGCCGAATCCTACCATTGCTAATCATAGCATTAAGACCTCTTGAAAAAGTTTCAGAAGCCATAATAAACAAAAGAAGGGAAGGAGGGTCACCTTGTTTCACCCCTCGACTTGGCTGGAAGAACCCATAGCTGATGTCATTAATGAAGATTGATAAGTGAGTAGCTTCCAGGTTAGCAGTAATAAGATGAATGTATTGGCTAGAAAAGCCAAATTTATGGAGGACTGCTTTTAGAAAAGACCATGAAACACGATCAAAAGCTTTAGCCATGTCAAGCTTAATGGCTAAATTATGACCCAAAGTCTTCCTGTCAATCTCATGAAATAGTTCATTAGCAAGCAAAATTTGGGAATGAATAGACCTGCCTTTAACAAAACCTGCTTGTTCTTGAGAAATAATCACATTCAGCAAAGGGGAAATTCTATTAGCAAGAATTCTAGTACAGACCTTACTGATGAAAGTGGCCAGGAAGATAGGTCTGTATTGACTGAAATCTTCAGGATTGGTGACTTTAGGAAGTAAAATAATGATGGCACTGCTGAAAGCACGGGGAATAGGGGCACCAAGGAAGAGTTCTTTAACAGCACTTACAACATCATGTCGAACAATATCCCAACAATGGCGAAAGAAACGCCCATCATAACCATCAGGGCCAGGAGCATTATTAGGATCGAGTTGCCATACCGCAGCTTTGATCTCACTCTCTGCTGGAATAACAGTTAAATTGTGATTGTCAGAATCCGAAACAAGAGTAGGGATATTAGATAGCAAAGCCTGCGCCATATTTGAGTCATAAACAGCATCTTGAGTGAAAATATTCTGGAAATATTGAATAGCCTCAGAACCAATAGCTAACTGATCCATGATCCAAGCTCCTGAAGTCGATTTGATAGAAGTAATTCGATGCAATTTTCTTCTCATTTTCACATAATTATGAAAATATTTAGTATTCCTATCTCCATCCTGAAGCCAGTTGAGGTGAGATTTCTGTTTCCAGAAGATTTCTTCAAGCTTCAAATAATGCAGCAAAGAAGATTGCTTAGAATTCCAATCCAACAAATTGGCTTGAGAAGATTCTTCAGAATAAGCAGCTTCGGCCTCCAAAGCCTCTTTTTCAGCTTTCAAGACATTCTTGAAAACATTGAAAAAAGTATTACTGTTCCAAGCCCGAAGAGTTTTCTTAAGAGTCTGCAACTTATTGAATAACCCAGATAAGCCACCTGCAGTAAAAGAAGTATCCCAAGCAGATTTCACAACATCCAAAAAACCATCTTTTTCAAGCCACATATGTTGAAATTTGAAAGACTTGGGACTGTTAAAATCAATCTTCTGACAAACAACAAGTAAAGGAGTGTGATCAGAAGGAGTTCTGTCGAGATGAATGCAGTGAATAGAATCAAATATATCAAAGAAATTAAGCACAACCATAACCCTGTCTAATCTCTCCCAAATCCGACCATTTTGACAAATTCCAGTCCAAGTGAATTCAGGCCCTCTGAAAGGAATATCAATTAAATCACAGTCATCATAGCACTCAACAAAGTCCTGAAGAGCAGCCAAATCAGGTTCGCCATTACCACTATATTCCGTAACATATTTGATGACATTAAAATCCCCCCCAACAATCTAAGGAAGATTTGAAGAATTAGTAAAATGGAGCAACTTTTCCCAAAGATTTTGCGTAAGTGCCCGAGTATGAGCACCATATATAGCAACAAGAGCAAAAGTAACAGAAAATGGATAATAGGTAACTTTGCAAGAGATGAGCTGACCATTATCAACAAAAGAGATTAAATCATAAGTGTGAGATTTCCATATGACCCAAACCTTATTTGATGAAGAAGCCCAGTAGGAGTCAAAACCAAGTTGATTAGCATAATAAGCAATTTTGGAGGAATTAGCAATAGGCTCAATAATCACAACAAGATCCAATTTATGAGACAAAATTAAGTTATAGAGACGAGACTGAGAGGAATGAATACCTCGTAAATTCCAAATGAGGAAATTCATTGAGTAGTGCTTTTATCCTCGGTCTCAAAGCTAGTGCTAACAACATCTTTTGAAGCAGGTATTGAAGTTTTAGATTTAGTACCCGTACCTTTAGGCCGACCACGCTTAGCCTGTTTTTTCTTGGAGCCACGGGTAGATTTAGAGACACCATCATCCGAATTATGATCCACAATATTTTGAGGTTTAACCACCTCTTGCTCCGTGTCTGTAAACGAATTCTGTTGAACATTTGGAGCTAAAACAATAGAATCATTAATTAAAGAAATACCAGGTGGGTCATCATTATTAGGAGAAATAATTTCCTGCATGGTAATCACAGCTTCTTCACACGGGTCTATATTTTGCAAAGCATCAAACTGATTAGAAACAATAATATCCTCCATATTCTCTTGATCAACATCTCCATTTAGAGAAGCATTTTGAGCATTCACAATCTCAGTATTAGCACAAGCATTAGAAATGTGACGTGATGACTCGCCAAGCTGAAGAGGATTAGCTGTAGTACGGGCATCAAAAGACTCAGAAATATTAGGTGCTTCAACGATAGTCTTCCCTTTATCAACTTGCACAGGCTGTAACATCTCGACCGGAGCTGTAGAAATGTCAGAAGAATTCTGCATAGCATGCTCCTCAGCCGACAAGAATTTCTTGAACACCCAGGCCTGTTTCGTAGGAGCAGGAGCTTTAACCATATGAGAGGCAGTAGGAACAACCACAGGCGGATCAGATTGTCCAATCTTATTAGAGCAGGTTGAGGCTTTATGACCCAATTTGCAGCAGTTAACGCAAAATTGGGGTAAGTTCTCGTAGGTAACCGATTGCACAAAGCCCTTCGATTGATTCCCAATCCAGATTCTATTTGGAAAGTCCTTGGACAGGTCAACTTCAATGCAGACTCGAGCTGCTGATGGTCGGATGATGGAGGCAGTAGTTGCATCAATTTTTAGAGGGGTTCCCACTTGTTTTGTAATAGCAAACAAAGGCTCTTTAAGGAAAAGATGCACGGGTAAACCTTCAAACGAAACCCATGCAGGATACAATGGATTATCCAAATTAGGTTCATAATCCAGTGTCCATTTTGAAACCCGCATAACAAATCCATTAAACGACCAGGTTTGTCTTAAATAGCATCTTAGATAATCATCTTCAATAGAAAAATTAAGTAGAACATCAAATTCATTTAACAATCCAACTGTAACAGTCCCATGAAAGTCTATGGCATCGATACTCTTCCTCAAGGCTTTCATGGAAGGGCGGTTTCCACTAAAATGGCCAATGAGAGCAAAGAGAAAAGGAGCGGAATACCTTAAAATATCAGCTTCTGAAAATTCCACCGCAGGGAAGCCTTTGAAAATGAAAAACTTGCAGCCCAAGTTTCTTTCATCCATAGTGGAAAATTTGTTATTGTTACTGTTGTTTTTATTCTTATTGTTATTATTATCTATGTTCCTTTTTAATGTTCAGTTTTTGTTAATATCTATCATCTTGTAAATCTCCATCATTACCCATAATGATGCAAACTATGCATCATGATGGGTAAATCCCCATTATTACTTCATATACTTCGTGACTTTGGTCCAATATGATATATATATAGTCTCAATTATAAGATAAAATACACGAAATAATATTAGGCAAAACCAACAATACTTGTAGTATTAATAATATCATGGCTAATTTCTTTCCATTCATCTCATGTTAACATAGCATCCTTGCAGAAGTCCAACAAGATATTGAAAATTAACTTAACCTAGGGCTTTAGATGACTAAAAAGTTATTTAGTTGAACAAAAAATAAGTTTTAGCCCTATTTAAACGTCAACATAATCTTTTATGTGAGGCAAGAAATCTTCTCACCCATCTAAGTCTTTGAGTAGGCACAAGATAAAAAAAAATGCAAACATTTCTGTAAGATGATCATGAATTTTTCTTAAAACAATATCCCTTCGTCATCTATCAGTCGCTCTATCTAACCTAATGCACCATCTCACTCTTCAACTCTTTGTTGAATAATCATTTTCAGTCCTAATACTCTTAAACAATTCTTTTCCCTCCTCTTTTATGTTATCACCCAACAAGCTGGTAGTAATAATAGTTGAATCTGCATGGCTTTGTTCTCTTATATCATTATTCTTTTTCTTTTTGTAGAACCAGGGTGGAGCCTGGAGGGGATGGAACCCAATTTATTAGATAGAAAAAATCATGATAGGGCAGTGCTTAAGACTTACCCTAATAAACATTTTCCTATATGAAACTTTCAAATATGGAAAGGATTGTTGATCGAGAATCAACAAACCACTTGCAGATCTAGGTAGGGAAAATACATTATCAAAAACCTTGTAGAGTTCGGAAGAGCCAATGCATGCTAGACAATTCGCTACTGCATTGGTTTCTTGGAATACATGAGTAATGCTATAATTACATCTACCCATAACACTCGCAATCTCCTGCAGCTCAGAAAGATGTCTCCATGGATAGTTTTCTTTATTCATTATTCATTTTTCTCCTTTTTGTTGAAATATATTCAAATTGTGTTTCAACAGTTGATGTTTGAGGTTGGGTACAAGATTCATCCATGTCATGTGAACCATGCTTAACTCCATATTCATCGTTACTACCTTAATTTATCCTACCTAGACTTTCTTGCCTTTCCATTTCTTCAAAAATATCCACAATAATATCTACATCATTTCTAATTTCACGATCTTCTCCATAGATTCCAGCCAACTCATTATAGAAAGGAAAACTCTTCCTTTGAAATTTAGCAGCATCTTTATGACTATGACAAGATGAAAAAAGCAAAATTAATAATTTATATTAATGACAAGAAAGTAGTTAAAGAAAATACTTAAACTAAGTTAAAAGTTCAATACTGGCATTTAATTAAGACTCCTATACATGACCTTCAGCAGTGACAATCTTTCCATATCCCATCCAAATCCACTAGTATCTTTCCTTACTGTATCATATACAACACTCCACTCTTTCTTTAAAGTCTTAATCCTAGGATCTATGTGAGGTCTGACTTTTAAGTTTGAATTAAGGAGTTTCATTGCTACTGATCTTTCTAACTCATTTAAATAAGCAGCTTTAAATCTAGTATAAGCATTGTATGTTCCCATATTATATAAATCAACCATGCAGGGTAGGAAACTAACACAAAAATTCTCTTCATAGTTTCACTTTCTTTTTGTTACTTTTAAACTTTGGAAATCAATATTTGATGGGGAATTCCTCGGTATACTTATCTAGCAAGCTAAATAAGTATTGGCAAATAAAAATAATCATCATAATAATAAAGGAAAAATAAAAATAATCATCATTTTATTAACATTAAGCTTTAATAATTTATGAGAACAACATAGTGTACAATAACAACGTACAACATAAACAACAAAGAGTACGACAAATTGTAGAAAAAATAATATAAAACCTCCTAACATTCAAACATAACAGAACACCTAAAAATTGTCAATTTTTGCCTAGATGTTCTTCATTCATTGAACATCTCATTTGCCAATTCAATTCTCCAATTTTCCCAAGTATTAGTTGGGTCAATAGTATTTATAAAATCCTCCCCAGCGATTGGATTTGTGTGAAAATAATCCCCTAAATCACTCTTTATGGGATCAAAACTCATCTCTTGCCTAATAAAATTATAAAGAAAACAACAAGTTACAATAATTCAATTCTACGTCTTTATTGGATAAAATGATTGATCCCTAAGAATAGCCCACCTAATTTTTAGTAACCCAAAACACCTATCAATTTCATTGTGTACAGCTACATATTTCATATTAAAAACTTCCTTGGAGTTCTTAGCTGCTAACCTTGATGTCATTCATTCAAATGGTACCTTTGACCCCTAAAAAGTTCAAGGAAGCCCTCACAATTTGTATAATCTACGTCTACTATTTAATAGCAACCTATATAAAAAATCACTACATATGTTGTTTAATTTACATTACCTCATATACAAAATTTCAAACAACCTTCCTATATCATATCGGAAAGCTTAGCATGAGCTACTTTTAGTCTATGTCTCTTATTAATTGCATCATAAAGAACTCGACCATTAGCTACTGACCCTTCCCAATCAAGAAGAACATAAACAAATTGCATGTCAGGTGTGCACACACCTAGCAGATTTCTTGCAATATCACCCTTACGAGTTCAAAATCTAGGCATATCTTTAATTGGCACATTAACCTTAATATATGTCCCTTCTAGAAAACCTAAGCAATTGTACAATTCAAATGAAATAAACAATAATGAGGAACCTTAATCACATATACTATATTTTCTTATAAAAGTAATAGGGAACCATGTCCACTGATGGTCCAAAGAGTTTGTTAGTATGGGCTTAGGTTTTCTAAATAAAAGATCTTGCAAATGCGTCACTGCATTTAAAAAATTATGAAAACACCAACTAATTGTCTCACCTAACCTTCCAAAATTTTTCTTAATAACTCAATTTTTAATATGATGAGCAATAATATGTAACAAAATTGCTACTTATTCATCAATAAACATGATTTTTATTAACTTCAATCCTCTTATAGTTTCTACCATTTCACATAGTTTAAAAAAATGATTTCCTATTCATCCTAATCATTGAGACACATAAATCATAATTGTCATGAATAATTCACCTTACATAATCTTAATTTTTATAAAAATCAAGAAAATAACACCTAAACCTTGACCTGTAACTATATAAAGATGGCTTTGATGTGAATAAACTCATTAGCAAACTAACAACATTATACATCTCCAGCTATACAGTCAGGACAAACACAAGCCCTTTTCTTCTTTCAATATTTCTACTCAAACTCAAACAAGCCATGACTACAAGAAATAAATTTTCTAATTTATTTACATAAATTTGTTAAAAAAGGTACGATGTAAGAGAACAAGCATGAAATAATTTAAAATGTTTGATGGCATAAAGTAGAGTAAGAGAGAAAAAAGAAGATAATAGTTCCAGATTTAAAAAGAAGGAATTATAGAGCACAAAAAGCAAACCCCAAACAAACAATTTAAATGAAACACTAACTCAAATAACCCAACACCAACTTAAGGAAGATAGAAAGAAAGGAAAAATCAAAATAAGCATAATGACTGTAGTGGCTAAGGATAAAGAAGTACATTTTTCTAGGCCTAGAAATGACCTTGGTTTAGGCATTTCATCAGTAAGTTTTTTATCCTATTTTATGCGTTATGCTCGTGAAATGCACTAAGAATAGCAAAAGGAATTTTAAACATTTTCAAAGTACTATTGATTATGGTTAGAAGTTTGAGAAGTGTCAAAATTTTAAGCTATATGGATTCTAGTATAATAATTAGGCTGAATTCATGGATAACATGAAGAGAACTTTAGAATATTATTTTAGCGTAATTTTTAGTCTTCTTATAAAGCTTTAAAAAGTGGGAGATTATGGTACAATCCACTATAGAGATGGAATTTATAATAGCAATAACAGCAATGAATCAAACCTTGTCATCGAAAAAGGTTTTTTTATGATTTACATGTGGAGAAAAAGAATAGTATAAAAAATTTTGTTGACAATCAGGAAAATATATGAAACTCAAACAATTTGGTATTTCATAAGAAGATATGGCATTAACATTAACCTTTATTTACGTGTAGTAATATATAAGTAATTTCAGTCTATTGCAAGTTTGAAGATTGGTTGACAAAATTTAATCACAAAGCCACTTTCAACTAGCAAGTTCGAGTTTTTAAGGAAGAAAGTTAAAGTTTGGAGTCTTTAAAGCAAGGAAGAGGCATTAGATACTTGATTTAGGAACATATCTTTTATTGTTTTAAATTTGAACGAGTGTTTTAAACAAAAGGCTGTTACTAGTCTTTAAGAGAGAATTAGTTATTATAAAGCAATAATAAATTCTTTAAAAGTAAATTATACAGTATTGGTTTACTAGACAACATGAATCAACTTTTATGACTTTTTTGTTTTCTTAATCACTATATATGTAAGGGATATTAGATGAATGAAGTGGTGAACCTTTTCTTACACTTTATTGACATATCATTTCTTTTTTTCGCCCTTTTAAACTTGTTTTCAACTTTAAGCCTTTATTCTCTGTTTTCATATCTAAAAACCAATAATAATTTATCAATGCTCCAAGTTTCTCGAGGATGAAATTCTATAAGATCAATAATAATCTCCTCTCTAAAAACAATTGACAAATTTTCCTGTCTTCCACAACATTAAGAAGACATATAGATGTGCTATAATTTTTAACCAATCTCTACTAATACAAATACATGCATACCATTTCTAGCCTATTGAAAGAAATAAAAAATTTTTCAATGGCTAAATTCATTTACAAGAAATTTTAACAACTAGTGGTTTCCTCTTCTAGTTTTTACTCTAATGGAAATCTATCTGGGAACAAATAATTAATCTGAATCTGACATTCCTATGTGGTCTCCCTTTAGCTATCAAGATTATTAAGGATATAATAACTTCCCTAAGTTAAATTCACTACAATAAAACCGTAAATTACCAATAGAAAATTACCGACATAATTAATTTTGTAGCTAATTACCAACTAAAAATCAATATCTGTCGGTAAAATTGTCGTGAAAATTTTCACTTTACGATGGACAAAATTATCGTCAATAAACATAGAGGGAAAACATTCACGCAAATTTACTAACGGAATATAGCGACAAAAATGCCATAACAGTCGGTAAATTAGGTGGGAATGCTTCCTACAATTAAATAGAGTTGGAATTTTACTAATGGATATGTTATCCGTCAGTGAATTTTTCACAATTTTAGTTTTTTATCGATGGTAGTGTGTTACGTCGGTAATTTTCTAAAGGTCTTTACTTTCTGTCGCTAAATTCAGATTAATCATTTTAGAAAATCGAAAATGATGTAATTTAGTTTAATACCAAATGACGTTGTTTCGGTTCGGGGTTAAAGGATCCCTGAACCTTCCTTCTTCCTTCTCCTATATTTCTTCGTTATTTTTCGTTGTGTCGTCATCTTCTCCTCACCGTCTGCGTCTCCTCTCATTGCCACGCTTTCATCTTCTTACCGTTTGCATCTCCTCTTGTGACCTTCACCTTCCATCATCGTTTGGAGCATCTCCTCTCTATCTACTGTGTTGAATAGTGTATGCATTTGCTGAACTGATTAGGGTATATATGAATTGCTGAATTGATTAGGTTAGCTAAATTAGATGTATTGATTAGGGTATGAATGTGCTTAATTTGTGGAATTTGCTAAATTAGGGTATGAATGTGCTAATCGAAGTATTATATTTGAGTTTATTGCATTACTTTCTTAATGTTTCAGTGAAGTAAGTTAGGGTTGGTTTCTTCATCTCTAAAAAGAAATAAGTAATGAATTTACTAAAGAGGTTCCATATATTGAATTATAAGGTAGTTGATACACTTAAGCTTATGAAAGAAAAGTTCCAAATGAAGGAAGGCATCAAAGTAGCTAGTGAACAACATTACAAGATTCTACTAAAAGGTCTGATCTATTTAACTTAGGCTAAGTCTAAAATTCCTTATTTAGTGGGTATAGTGTCTAGCTTTATGCACTTTCATTTGAAGCACCATTTTAAAGCTACAAAATGAATAATGTGTTATATAATAAGCAATCTCAATTTGGGAATATAGTACAAGCATAAGGTGTATTACAAGCTGATTGGATATATGACCCCCACTGATAGTCTTCAATGCACTAAATCATTAACTCTATTTTTGTTCATTCTTCATAAATCTAATACTAAACCCAATAATAGCTACATAGTTTCCCTCAGCTTCTCTGAATTTTGTTCCCTAAAAACCATCCTTAATGTATCCTCAAGAGGAATATTTGGTTTATGCATAAAACTTTTGCTTGCACTTCTCGGTGATAAATTAGAGAAATCCTCACTAGGTACTCGTCTTTGTCAAGAAAACTTCTATAGTTAGATGAACCAAAAAATTTCTTAAAGACTTCATAAGTGACTCACAATCTCATTTTCAATTAACGAACTATCAATAAAGAAAACTATTCAATACTCTCAACTAGATGTAGCGCTTACTCTTGCTATCACTTTGATGTCTCTTGAATCTCTTTTTTTTTTAGTTATTGAGCTCTTAGAAATCCTTCTTATACTATTTACTAGCTTACTAATTGTTTCTAGTGTCAATGCCTTTCATTTTATCAAAATATTACGATGGTGAGTCATTTTGATGATCATCAATCAGCCCTTTATTTTGTTGATCACAAGATCTAAACTAGGAAAAAACATCTCACATTGTAGGATATAGTCAATTGAATATCCAATTTATTCCACTCTAAACTCCTATCTATCTAAAGATGCTTCTTTTCTAACACCTTGGCACTCCTTCAACTTGCTTTGCAACATTAAGTAATGCTAGAGCAATTTTAAGTATCTTCTTTAATTTTACTACTTTCACTTTCAGATCTCCAATCATGAGTATTAAGTCTTAAAACATCAACTCATAGTCTTATCAATTCATTTAAGCCCTTAATAAATAGCAAGACTTTAATATCGACTACAAAGGTTCAACAAACCTTATCTTGCAAATATTTTTTTCCAATGTAACTTATCAATAGTGAAACAAGTTCGTTAGTCATCCAACATTTTTACATTAATTATGGCACTTGGATTTTCTTGTGTTATATTAGTTAGTTAATGTGTATCTTGGAAATTTTAAATTTGTAAAATGTCATGTCTAAGCGTTTAATATTTCTAATTTCTACAGATAAGCCCTTAAAATTATAAAATTAACATATTCTACCTTACTATTGCCAAATAGTCACAAATTAACCCTTAACATATTAGAAGTTTGTAATGTATTGTCGTATATTTTTCTTAATGAAATAAATAAGTCCTTGTTGCTGTCATATAAAAATTCCTTAATTCTAACATTTTTACTAAGTTATACGCAACTAAGGGGTATTACTTGAATAGATTTTAATGTTAATATCTAAATTAAATTCTTCAAGAGGTTAGGAGTTTGTTTAGATTTTTTTAGAAAATTTAAGTGTTAATTTGTACCTTTTGCCTTGAAAAATTAAATTTTAAGATTTTAACTATTATTTACATGATATGAGTTTTTATGAAATCTTAACTTTGAGACATAATTTCTTTTGCAATTGCATATTGAAAACTCAATAATTGTCTTTGAATATATTTTACCATATTTATCTTATCACAACTTTCAATATTCTTGATAAGGAACACGTTTTGAAACCTTAATCTAGTCAACATGCAAATTATATCTTTTACTTACTTTTAGTCAATTTATCTTTTAAAATTAAATAATAAGACATAAATAAAGTGAAAATCATTTTTTAACTTTCAAAATCAAAGCAATGATAAAGATAGCATTATCCTCTTTTATCCTTCTTTTATTATAAAATTCTAGTTCTGCAATACAACTCTATTGCTTCCCTCCTACCGAATGACTCTCTTGGTCTCTCTAGCAAATTGACTCTCTTTGTTTGTGTTTTTATAAGCAATAAAGTGAGATAATTATCAGTTTTTTATTAAATGCAGGGATTATATTTTTTTATTTGGTAAAAGGGATCTGTTTCTATGGATCTATTAAATCTAGAAGAATCCTCATACCTCTTACAGAGCAAGTAATCTCTTAACAATATTGGTGAGAAAATTGCTAAATTTTTAATCAAATGATTAATGTATAGTTGCATTTGAAGAAAAAGTGATTTAATGTCTCTAGACACAAGTTGTTTAAGATGTATATTGGATTGTGATTATGTGATCCTTTTGCTCTATTCATGGTGCTTAGTCAATTCACCATACACTAATCATTTGATGTTATCTTTTTGGATGGCATACCAATGTCAAAAAATGTTTAATAAGGATCAGGGTGGTGTTATCTTTTTGGATATGTATACTTTTATACATAAGTGAGTGAAATGAAGGAAATGTTCATATTTTTCCCATGTGATTTCATAAGGGAAAGGATGCCAATTCAATAGTCTACTCTACTGCCTAGAATGGAAATAATAGTACCTGTCTTTTTTGTTATGCATGTCAAAGTAAACTAGAAGGCATCACTTAATTATATGTATAGTTACTCAAATTTGTCATCATACTATAAGACTCCAACATTAGCAATTTAAATGTGTTTTTGCAAATATCTCCTTTAATATTACTCTAGTAAAAGGATTAAATAGGCCAATGAAGGTTTGTTCATGATCTTACTCCTGTAGCCTGGTAGACCACATTAGTTTATGATGTTGTATTAGCACAAGTGTTTTACATTAAATATTTCATATTCTTTTTCGCAGGCCCCATATTGTTTTAAAGAGCATTGCTCATCTTTCTTTGTTGTTGACTAAAGTTTTCCATCCATCTAGGTTAGTCATCCAACTAATATTTACCATATGTATTGCTTTAATAATACGATTATGTTACCTTTGGATTTTGTGTGAATTCAAAAGGGGTTGAATTTATATTTTTGTTTAGAATATTCTTATAATCATTGGTGAGCTTTTATGTTCTTCTTTAATAGTCTAAGTATTTATTATATGTGGAACAGGAGAGAGAAATCAATTGTAGGTAACTAATTCGATTAATTAATTGTAGGTGATTAATTTGATCGATTAATATTTTAACTTCGATATGATTCATGCAAACATATTATTAACACAAGGAATTAATATGTCATAGACAAGACAATTTGTTCCATAATAAACCCCTGTAGGATGGTATATAGGTTGAAAATCTGTGATGCAACTCCTGTAAGGCTTATCATTGAAAATTTTCACAAGCCTAGGAGTCAAAGTGATAACTTGATTTCTTGATTCATAGGTGTAAACAATGTCACATACCATAGTTTTGAAATCAATTGTAGGTGATTAATTCAATTGGTTAATACTAAGGGTATGTGTAAAGTTTAGATGTTTTGCAAATTTTGGGGTGCCATGAAGGATGCTAGCTATGGAATCACTGTTTTAAATTAATAGTTTTATAGAAATGAGAAATGTTGATAGATCTTGGATGTATAGATGATTATCACATGATTTCATTAATCCTGAATTTGTTAAGGGAGTTGAAGCTTTTATTCATTATGCATGCTCTCAACTTGCATAAATGTATGGGGCAAAGATCAAATGTCCATGTGAAAAGTGCAAACACATTCATTTCCTTCCTATTGATGAAGTGAATGGGAATTTGTTGAGAAGAGGGTTTATCGCAAACTATTTTGAGTGGACATGACATAGGGAACCGTTGATTTATAGCACCTCAAGGGGTAATGAAGTACAATCATCAATGAGCTTAAATGAATTTGAAGGGGGGATTGGATTTAGAACAAATAATATGGATGAAAATGAAAATCCTTACATGCAAATGGTTTATAATGCGCCCAGTTATACCTTTCAGGAAAATATACAAAATCTCGAAGAAGAACCTAACCCATAATCCAAACAATTTTTTGACTTACTACACTCAGCTGACCAAGAAATATGGCCAAATTGTGAGACAATGACTTAATTGTTTTCAATTGCTCATATCTTAAATATAAAGTCTAAAAGGCATATTTTTTATCATAGTTTTGATAAAATTCTTGGATGGTATAATTAATCATTGCTTCCTGATTACACAATGGTTTATAGTTTTTACAATATAAAGAAACTTATTAGGGGTCTTGGTTACCTATTGAAAAGATTGATTGTTGCAAATTGGGATGAAAGTTGTACTGGGGTGATGATATGGAATTACAAGAGTGCAAATTTTTTGGTCGATGTAGGTTCAAGCCTAGAAAGCGTTCTATGAAAGGAAAGTTATTATCCTAGAAGTAGATGTATTATTTCCTATTAACTCTTAGACTTCAAAGGCTATATGATTCTAATGTTACTGCGTCCCACATGAGATGGCATAACAAACACCAACAGGAAGATGGAATGATAAGTCATCCATCAAATACATTGGCATCAATGAAACCCATTACGAGTTTGTAGCTAAAAATTGAAATGTTAGGTTGGGATTATAAATGGATGGATTCTAATCTTTTGGTTAATTCGGCTAGCAATATTCACCATGGCCAGTCATAATTTCTCCTTATAATTTGCCTCCATAGATATGTATGAAAAAGGCATATATGTTTTTTGCAGTGATTATGCCAGGGCCTACAAATCCAAAACATAAAACTGATGTATTCTTAGAACCATTAATATCTGAATTACAACATCTTTAGAAATATGGTGTTAAGATATATGATGTGTATCTGAAATAAAATTTTGTGTTGAGAGCAGCTTTGATGTAGACAATAAGTGATTTTTCGGCATACGCCATATTTTCTAGATGGAGCACGATAGGAAAATTGGCTTGTCCTTATTGTGGCAATGATTCTAATGCATTTTATCTTCCTCAAGATCATCCATATAGGTCTAACAAAAGTTCATTAAGAATAGGATGGTAAAACACCTCCTCCCCCTCAAAGTTGGTGAAGAGATATTGCAGGAGATTTAGGAATTAGGCTTACTAAAAGTTATAGAATTTGAAGTTGATGAAATTAATGCAAGCATTGGTAGAAACTTTGGCTCTAGAAGACAAAGCATCTTTTGGGATTTGCCATGTTAGAAAGCTAATTTGATATGTCATAATCTAGAAGTGATGCATATTGAAAAAAAATATTTTTGAAAATTTGTTCAAAACCATAATGAACATTGAGGGAAGGACAAAAGACAATGCAAAATCATCAGCTGATTTGAAGCTTTTTTGTAGAAGGAATGAGTTATATAAAGATCTTCAGACCAATAAATATTCGACAGCATGTTACACTTTGGACAAAAAGCAGAAGGAAATATTGTGTGAATGGTTGAAAAGTCTATAGTTTCCTAATGGTTATGTTTCAAACTTGGCAAGGTGTGTGGACATGAGAAAGTACAAATTATTTAGGATGAAAAATCATGATTGTCATGTGTTTACGGAAAGGCTAATTATAATTGCAGAGTTGCTATTGAATATGGTTTGGGAAGCAATAACATAATTAAGTTTTTTTTTCAAAAGCTTAACATCATATAAAATTAAGTTGGCTGAAATGGAAAAACTAGAAAGAGAAATTCCAGTAATTTTGTGCAAGTTAGAAGAGATATTTCCTTCAAGCTTCTTTGACTATAAGGAGCATCTACCTATCCAATTAGCACATTAGACTAAACTAGCCGGTCTAGTTCAATATCGTTGGATGTATCCATTTTATAGGTACGTAATTCAACAAAAATGATTGGAATTGAAGTCATATCATATTCTCATAACTAAATTCGTATAACCCTATTTGCTTATATAAGTAATTGTATCACTTGAAGAAAAATGTGAAGAACAAGGCTAGAGTTAAAGGTTTGATATGTAATGCTTATTTAGTGGAGGAAGATAGTACATTTTGTTCACACTATTTTGAGCCACATATTCACATAATAGAAAGAAAAGTTCCTCATAATAAAGATGGGGGAGGAACTAATGATGCTGATGGCAACTTATCTATTTTCACATATCCTGGATGTTCAACAAGAAAAATGTTAATGGAGGAAGAAATTGAGGCTGCCCATGGTTACATTTTATTGAATTAGCAAGAGGTTCAACCTTTCGTGCAATAAATATCAAGTGATTATTTTGGTTTTGAAATTTAGTGTTATTCATAACTGAAATACATAATAATTTTTTTAAATTATAAGAGGAATTGTTACACGAGCTCATGCCCGAAAATCACAGGATGATATCAATAAAGAAGTTGGAAGACACTTTCCTCGATGGTTTGAGCAGTATATAAGTTTTTACTTACAAATATTGAAATGACTGAATTATAAGATTTAAGTGTTCGAATGACATTATACTGTTTAATATGATATTTTCTTTTCTATAGGCCTTAGAAAATCCAATAGAGAACAAGTTCATACGTGATCTTCCGAAGGGACCTTTAGAACTGTTAAATTATATCCAGTGTATTTTGTTAACGAATACAAATATCATACAGAATATCAGGGTTATAGCATGGAAAAAATAAATAGTGGAGTTTGCGTATAAGGAGAATTGATGGATTACTATGGAAAAATTATTGAGATACTTGAAATTGAGTACCTTGCATTGCCAATAAAGCGAAGTGTGATATTTAAGTATGACTTGTTTAATCCAACTCCAAATATTAGTACAAAAGTGCATAGCCAATACAATCTAGTTGAAATTAACAAACGAAGAAGATTTTGACATTTTAAACCTTTCATGTTGGCAATGCAAGTGATCTAGGTGTCTTATGTCCTTTTTCCCAGCTTATGACAAGATGAGTCAGATTAGTTGACTATTTGCAAAGTTAATCCTAGTGGTGTTTTTGAATCATATGGAAAAGGAGAACAGAGAATTGGAAGTGAAGCGTTTCAGGAAGATGCTTATGAAATAAATGCATATGTTGTATATGAGAATAATGAACCTTTAAACAATCCAAGTAATGAATATGTTAAAATTTTATCTAGAGAGGATGAGGAGGGACAGAGATCTGAAGAAGAGCCTGAGTTTGATTCAAATTCTTCAGAACAAGAAGATGATTTTGATTTACAATTAAGCGATGAAAGCGATTAATTTATGTTTCTAATTGAATATTATATTCAATAAATAAATTATTTCCTTTTCAATATATTGTATAAAATATTGAAATCAAATTGTAATTTCTACAAAATTCAATCAAATATTAATTTAAAGTTGAAATATGCCACCAAAGAGCAGACAGTGAAGTAAATCACACGTTAGTATAGAATTTACGTACAAGAAACTCGATACACAAGAAGGGGGGTTGAATGGTGTATTCTTTTTGTGAATACAAAAATCTTGCTAAGAACTTCTCTAACTTGTTAAAAAGATATCACAAGGATTATAAGAAAATTATTATGTAGTAAATTGCAAGTAACTTCAATATAATTGTTTAACAACAAAATAAACTGAAGTAAAGGATAAAAGATAGACACTGCAATTTTTATACTGGTTCACCCCAAACTATGGGCTACGTCTAATCCTCAGAGTTTTTCTGAGTGTTTCTCTATACTTTAAACAATTACAAGTATTCTTTCTTCCCTTCCAGAGCCTCTTCAGGTCTCTTACAAAGTATTCTTTTAGCTAACGTAGCCTCACCAGGCTCTCAGCCTTTTCTTTCTTCCCTAGACATATATTGTGAGCTTTTGTTACAGTAGGGTTTGCTCTATTAGTATTGCATTATATAATTTCTCTATTTTAAGTTAGCACTGAAAGCTCAAAGATCACTGATTTCTCAAAAGTTGTAAGACTTGTAAGATTGTAAAATCTTCGAATACGACTAGTATTTATAACCTAAGTCTCTAACTGCTTCTTGATCCTTGATAACCACTTCTTGATTCTTGATAACCGCTATTTAGTTGAGTTCTGTAACTAACTCTAACTAAGTAACTGTCTGATGTACTAATGTATCGATATGGTATCGTCTATGTCTTCTTTGCATCTGTGATTTCTTTGCGTCTGTGTTTTGACTTCACGTCTGTGTTGGCTTTGCGTCTGTGTTTTAACTTCTTCTGTGTTCTTTACGTCTCTATTGTCTTTACATATGTGTAGTCTTTGTGTCTGTATTGTCTTTGCGTCTGTGTTATCTTTGCGTCTGTATTTTGTTTGCATCTGTATTGTCTTTGAGTCTGTATTGTCTTTGCATCTGTATTGTCTTTGTGTCTGTGTTGTCTTTGCACCTGTATTGTCTTTGCGTCTGTGTTGTCTTTGCGTCTCTATTTTCTTTGTGTTTGTGTTTGACTTCGTCTGTTTTCTGTATTTCATCTAGACACTTATCACACTTGTCAAAACGTTCATTTGTTTCTAACATTATTATTATTTGATTGTCATCAAAATTAATCATCGTGAAGTCC
>JAOSBN010000003.1:32109160-32120662 GCA_027563595.1 Erythroxylum suave
TCACCCTTATCGTAGGATATGTACTGGAATGACCTGCGGGTGTCCCGGTGTGTACCCTGCGGTAAGGGGGCGCTACACCAGTCTAGTTTGTAAAACATTGATATAAAGGCAATTAGATAATATGAATTATAATAACAAAATGATGAGTATATGATTTTCTTTTCTTGTCAAAAATAAGTTTTATGTAATTAGATATATTTGTACATGTTTTTATGTAATTAACGTTTAAAAAACTCAAATAATATGGACTTAAGATGGGCAATCTAAAATAAAGTAAATCACAAAAATTATAAATATAGATATAGAGACAAAAAAATAGTTTTTAAATATTCTTTGATGTTAAATTTGAAGCCTTGTTCAATTAACTTAAACAGCTTAATTTTTCAAGAGTTTAAGTTAATAAATGGCGAATCACCAGTCCAACATCAAATTATAAGAATTAACACATCCTAAAATCAAGAAAAATTAGTAAGCGAGTGTTGTAATATCCTAAAATGTGACGTGATTATCTAATTTAATAAAATACTTTACTTTATAAAAATATTTCTTACAAACAATAGGAATTAGATTTAAAATGTTTTCCAATTACCACATGCAATGTCTTTAAAATTGTCTTCCAAAATACAAAAGTAATTACCAAAAAAATGTTTTCCCAGAAAACTTGTTTTTACTACTCCTGCATATATATGTCTAATCTCGCACCGTAGAAGAATATATAGTGTCTGACAATAGATTACGAGCTACAACAATAGATTGCTGAGCTCTTTGAACTCTCTGAACTAGTTTTGCACTCCAACGTCGACTGCGTCTTCATTTCTAATTGCTCCTACAATCCAAAACTCATTTTCACAATCCATCATGCAAACCGACTCAGCTAACAACAATGTAGGGGACCAAGGCACAGACCCTCCCGATGCACATCAAGCTAAAAAGAGCATAATTAGAAGCAGGGAGGAAGACCCCCTATAGCCAAAATCACTTACAACGCAGCCGTTCAGGGCCAACAAAGACAGGCGGCTGAGGATGTGATCATGCACTGGCCTACAGAGGATCTGGTGGACATTCACAAAAGGGACATTACTTCCATTCACGATGATACGGGGCGAGGCATTGTGCTCTCGTCAAAGCTCAAGTCGCGTCTTGACCAACAGTGGGAGTGAGCGATGATCATTAAACTGATAGGTCGCCATGTGGGATTCAAGGTGCTCAGCTCTCACCTCCACACCATGTGGAAAGCACGAGGACCCATGAAACTCGTCGACCTGGACCACGATTTCTTCTTAGTTAAGTTTATCGAAGAAACAAACTTTCTCACCACACTTACCAATGGCCCCTGGGTTCTATTCGGCCACACGCTCTCGGTGCAACGTTGGACACCGAATTTTCGGGCCACCCAGGGGCAGCTCACCAGAGCCGTCGTGTGGATACGATTTCCCAACCTGCCGATTGCACGTTATCATCCTCAAATTCTCACAGCACTTGGGAATTTAATTGGAAAGACGGTTCGAATCGACAAACATACCTTGCTGTCCCAGAGAGGTAAATTCGCCCATATTGTCATCGAAATCGATTTAGGGAGTCCGTTTCGTCCGCATGTGGAGTTGGATGGGGAGACTTTGATGATAGTCTACGAAAGTTTGTCGCAAATCTGCTTCCAATGCGGCTTAGTTGGTCATGAACGCAGTGTCTGCCCTTCCCGCCCGTCCGCCCAATCCGGACAGCCACCGGAGATGACAACAAATAAGCCTAACGCCATACGCGAGCAGGGGAGCTCGACCCCTCCTCTATCGATGCCGTTGGCTGACCGAAGCGTGGAGACGTCGTCAACTCCAACGTTGGAGACCTAAGGACCGTGGATCCAGGTCCAATAGAAACCTACGCGATCCACGGTCAAGTCACACCAGCAGCCCACTTCTCGCTCCCCAAGGGTCGATCCACACGGCAACGGCTCCAGATTCGCATTGCTCTCCACGCCGACCGTTACGGGCTCTCTCCCCCATGCCCCTTCACCGTCCTCCTCATCTAGTTTCGCCTCTAACCAGATTGCCTAGACCCGTTAGAGTTTAACAGGGTCTTTGGTTCTCACCGAGGGCCTGAAGTGCGGCCCTCAGTGAATGGGCCACGCCGCCCGCCTTCTGCAGGCCCCAAGGGCAAAGGCGTGGCCCACCCAACCCAGAAGACCCATTCTGGGCCTTCCCCTTCCCACCTTGGATCAGGCCTAGATACTCAAATTAAAATCCTGCCACTAAATCGAACCATGGAGCCCCACCCCGCCGTGTGCATCCAGTCTCCATCTGACTTAATTTGTGATGACCAAGCCGTCCGTGACCTAATCTGGGGAGAGCCTGTAACTTCACCGGCAGACCTCATGCAATCGGATACCCTCCCAGGTTCCCAAATTGAGTTAAATGCTCCCCCACCATCTGGACCTCCCGATAGGTGGTTCACGGGTGGAGGAGATGACGATGTTCGAATGGAAGACAATCCGGGCCCATTGGGGGTGGCGACCTTGGACCTGCCCACTACCGACGGAGGTGTTATCGACGGGTCTTACCCACCCCAGACTATCTCTCCATGTTAGGAGGAAGTCCGCAAATTTTGGTGTCGATCCTTGTCTGGAATTGCCAAGGAGCTAGCGGAGCCCAATTTCTTCCCATCTTGCGTCATTATATCACCATATACTGTCCCCGGATGGTGGTGTTAGTCGAAACTCGCATCAGTGGCGGTCGAGCCCTTGTAATAATCCGAAAGCTAGGGTTCGACCATTCATTTCGGGTTGAAGCTAACGATTTTGTTGGCAGAATCTGGGTTCTGTGGATAGCTAAATTCGAAATCTCGATAGTTATCGCTCACCGTCAATTTATTCATATGCACATTCAGTATGATAATCTACAATTTGCCTTTACCGCCGTTTATGCTGGTCCTCAGTCGACCATCTAGAAATTGTTATGGCCTTATCTTCGTTGGCTCAGCAGTGTGGTTGCAATCCCCTGGCTTGTCGGAGGGGATTTTAATGCCGAATTGTCTAATGACGAGAAAATAGGAGGCTCTTCGACCACCCCGATTGTGAACAAATCCTTTCAGGCATGGGTGCACAGTAGTGCTTTACATGATCTGGGATACATAGGTTCCAAATTCACCTGGAGGAGGGGGAATATCAAATCTAGACTCGATCGACTCCTCTGTTCTTCGCAATGGCTGGAATTAGCCCCCCTTATGACCAATACTCATCTTCCTTTCCTAGGCTCCGATCATCGGCCTATGCTCTTGGAATTCAATAGAGCCGTGAGAACTAAGAAGACCAGCTTTCCCTTTCGCTTTCAAATTGTGTGGCTCGCTCATGAGGATTTTGGTAAATTAGTTTAAGAACACTGGGCCACCGTTGAGACTGACTTCCGTAGCGGATTGGACTCGTTCTCTACCAAACTCACTCAATGGAATCAGAGAGTGATTGGAAACATTTTCCATCGGAAGAAAAGGCTTCTCGCTAGGTTGGATGGCATACAACCTAGGCTGGACGATTCGCATTCAGCCTCCCAATAGGAATTAGAAGAGCGTCTGCAGGGTGACCTCACACAAGTCCTTTGCGAGGAAGAATTATATTGGCACCAACAGTCCAGGAGTATTTGGCTAGCGCAGGGAGACTATAATACCAAGTATTACCATACACTCGCTTTGGCCAGATGAAAGAAAATACTAATCACCTGGTTATAAGACGAAAACGGGCAGTTCATATCTGACCCCTCCTAACTGCGGCCTCTGGCGAAGCAGCATTTTGAAACATTGTTCTCAATCCCAGACGATCCTCACCCTAACCCTTTTCTATCGGGGTCCTTTCCCCCTCTCTCGTCCGAGGCCCTCCGCACCATGACAGAGCCTCTCCTGCCAGTTGAAATTCGATGTGCAATGTTTGATATCAACCCTCACAAAGCTCCAGGAGTGGATGGCTATAATGCTTCCTTCTTCCAACAACAATGGTCTACGGTAGGGCCTGCAGTAGTGAATCACATCCAGTCCCTTTTCCACCAGGTCCAATAGGATCCCGCGGTCATCCAAACTATCCTGGTACTAATTCCCAAAATCCCCTCCCCTGTTCATCTCTCCCATTTCTGACTTATTAGTCTCTGTACGGTTTTGTATAAAACCCTCTCGAAAGTTATAGTCAATCGTTTAAAGTCTTATCTCAATACTCTTGTCGCCTCCACCCCAGTGAAGCTTCATCCTGGGCATACACATAACCAATAATATCATCATTGCTCAAGAAGCTATCTATACTATGCGTCGTAAGAAGGGGAAGAACGGTATCATGGCTATTAAAGTTGATTTGGACAAAGCCTATGATCGCCTACGCTAGGCATTTATCCATGATACCCTCAAGGGCCTCGGCCTTCCTGAATCCCTTACCAGTCTCATTATGAAATGCATATCCTCCACCTCTATGTAAGTCTTTTGGAATGGGACCCTTTTGGAAATGTCCCTCCCTACCAGAGGTATCCGACAAGGTGACCCCCTCTCACCGTATATCTTCGTACTTTGTCTGGAAAGGTTGGGTCACTTGATCTCACATGAGGTTAGTAACGACACCTGGAAATTGTTTCAGATCAGTTGAACAGGGCCTCTTATTTCCCACCTGTTCTTTGTGGATGATCTCTTACTTTTTACCGAAGTAATAACCACTCAAGTGCACATCATTTTTCGAGTTTTGGAGACCTTCTGTTGCGCGTCTGGCCAGCAAGTCAGCCAGGCCAAAACCAGGATATTTTTCACCAAGAATATTTACCGAACCACCACCCGTCTGCTTAGCCACATCTCTCAATTTATGCCTACAAATCATCTGGGTAAATACCTCGGTGTCCCGCTAATACACGAGCGATCTTCCCGACGTATGTATCAGTACATATTGGACCAAGCTCAAAGAAGACTTGCAGGGTGGCGTGGCTGCGAGCTATACCTTGCAGGGCGGGTCACTTTAACCCAATCGATCCTATCTGCCCTCCCCATTTACACAATGCAAACTACTCGATTGCTGAGACAATTATGCGACAATCTCGAGTGGATTATGCAGAATTTCATATGGGGAACTAGACCTGGACGGAGGAGGCCCCATTTGGTCAAATGGGATGAAGTCTATCGGTCCAAATAGCACGGGGGGTTAGGCATCAAGAAAGTCAGCCTCACCAATGAAGCGCTGCTCACCAAACTAGGGTGGCTAGTACTTACCCAGCCCAATAATCTGTGGGTACAAATCCTTCATGCCAATATGGATGGATGGAAGGTCTTGGACACAGGGTGGAACGCGAAAACGGGAATAGCCACCCTGATCTCCCATATAAACCAAGACAAAGGTTGTGTGAGATGAAGTGGTATGAATTAACAAAGCAGTGGCAGACTTGAATGAAATAAAGTTAAGTTCGAGAAGTTTCTTACCCAACCCATGAAACCAAGTTCGAGGAGTTTGTTTCAAGTCATATAGTGCTTTATGGAGATGACAAACATAATAAAGATAGTTGGGATATATGAACCCAAAAGGTTGACGACTATAAAGAAAGGCATTGTTGACATCAAATTGACGAATGAAACAATTATGATATAAGCAAGAGTGAGAATAATGTGAATCATAATAGGTTTGAAAATAGGACTAAAGGTCTCAATGTAGTCAACGCCTAAAGTTTGATGATAATCTTTAGTAACCAAACAAGCTTTATGACGCTGAATGGAGCTATCATGATTTTGTTTCGTACAAAACACTCATATATAGCAAACAATATTAGCATTTGGTAGAGGAAAAATGAGTCCAAGTATGATTGTGATTCAGAGCAGTGAACACATTAAGCACGACTTGACGTTAGTGCGGAAATTTGTTAGCTTGAGTAAAAGATGTGGGGTTTGAAGTGGTAACAAGCATAGAATAAGTGATATGATCATGAAAAGACCGGGGGATGCAGGTGACTATAGGATGAAAGGATAGTGGTGGAGGAGTAGGTGAAGGTGAAGAAGTTGTATGAGTAAGGGAAAGGGTAAGGTTGAAAGGTAAAGATAAGGGGAGAATAGAAGTAGAAGTGGAAAGTGAAACATTAGTAGTTGGAGTAGTAGCCTAATAAAACATCGGGCGTTGATACGCCAGGCGTTGATTTAGAAACAAGTTTATCAACATTGGTAGAGCCTAGAAAGGGAAAATATGTGCATCTGAAGACTCAAAGGTGAGAGAGATTAGGTTTGATGTGGAAAAGTATTTCATGAGGAGAATGGCAATTAAAAATAGGTCTAGGTAAGATGTTGATGAGATATCAACAGTGGAAAAAGCCTTCAAACCAAAAGAGAGCTACCCAAAACTCGAGTTAAGAGTAACGGATACCAATCCTTTATATACCCCCGGGCCCAAAGGCCCCTCAGCCGTAACTGAGTCCCATTCCCAAATTGTGTATCTGGGATTTAAACAGACGACGCAGGGGCATCCAGGGATCGACCTGGAGGCTCTGATACCATTGGGTACATACCTCTCCCACACAAGCAATCACACACAACCATACGATCTCACAAGTGTAGGCAAAGGCAGAGACACAAGGAATCAGGGGATACATACTTCCAAAGTACAACTATATGTCCCAGACATATGACAACCATCCCTCAAACATCACCTTATTGGAGATTATACGCTCTCAAAGGCGACCTGCAAGCTACTGGTATCATAAGTTTCCAGGTATGATGGACGAGACAGACGTGCCCTCACATGCCCCCTTAGCGTCAACGGGCGAAAACTCTCATCTTTCCTCTTAGGAAACCTTACTCCCTCAGTAACTACCTCTTTCCCCGTTAAGTTATAATCTCATGCAGCGAAATTGTTTGGTAGAGAACAGTCCTAGACTATCGTATAGACATTCTGATACACAAGATCCTCAGAAGAGGTGAGTGTAGAGCATACTTGTCCTATACCACGTCAAGTATAACACTATAAGACTGGAGGTTTAAGGAAGAGAAAGAGCTAAATTTAAATGCACTTCATTTATCACACTAGAAAGATAGATACAAGCTTTTAATTGAAAGCCTACTTACAAAGGAAGAGGAGGCTTGCTTATATAGGCAAAGCCAGGGTTAGAAATGTAAAAGCGCCTAGGGAATCTAATCATTACACTTTTACAAAAGCAACCTACTTTAGCAAAAGTAAAGCATCTACTTTCCTAAAGCAAACAGTGAAAGTAAACCTACTTTACACAAAAGTCTTAAAGCAATGTTCTGACAAAAAAGGAATCTTGAACAGTGGTTGTGGGGACCATACAGAAACCTTTAATATTTACTGATTGCTTTAAGTCTACAGCCGAAGAGACAACTCATCTTCATCTTTGGACATACTGCCAAGCCACATATCATGATCAAGTTGAGCAATAATATCGTCAAGATGCTGACCAGGAGTCCATTAAGTCAATTGTGGGCTAAGAGTCTCTTGGTCTTGATTGGGTTCAGGACGATAAATAGGATGTGGAATTGGGCCGCCAGGTAAATAAACGACATCAAAAGAGGCAGAGAGCCATGAACTAATGCTTGGTGAGATAATAGGACTGCGGCTATCCAAATGTCCAAAATACGGTCCAAAAGATGAACTATGACTAGCAGGGACAGGATTCAGAAATGAATTGTATTGGCCTAACTCTGTATGCATCCTTCCAATAAGTTGATCAGCTTCAAGGGACCAATCAGTTGTAGTAATCCAATATTGAAGATGAGAACGGGTGCATAGGTGACCAGTACTGCTCACAAAATAGGGACGATGAATAAAATAAATGGCAAAAGCCTTTTTATCATCAAGAGCAGTGTCCCATAAATGATATTGTGTCAAGAGACGAGCCATATCACATCTCCATTTAGAAAGAGGTTGGAACCACTCAAGAAATGTCCAAAGAAGAGAGTGGGCTTGAGTTGGATCAGAAAGATGTCGATACACATAGAGTGGTGATAGACAGATAGAGCAAGCATGAATGGCAGATAAGGACCAAAGTTGTTAAAGAGTAACCTCAGATAATTTATCATAAATATGATAAATATTCTTGTAAGGGGATAGAAAATCAAAATGGCTGGGACAAGCTATAATGTCTTCCTTAAGCATGAGTAAATGAAGATAATAAAACAAACTCTGAGATAACAAAGGGAAAAGTTCAGACATGCTAGTTGGAATAGAAGCAAACAAAGGAGGAAAAACTTTTTGTGTTTTTGCAGTATGAGGGAAATCCATTAAAACAAACAAAGGCAAAGAACACGAAGTAGAGGAAGATAGGAGCAAGAGTGGTTTTGTAGGTCGTGAAAGAAAATCAGCTAAGAGATTGGTACGACCCTTGATGTGTTTAATGGTGAATTTATAGCGTGAAAACCATTCTTGCCAACGAAGTAACTGACTAGAGGGAATCTTCTTTTTGGGCTGATCAAGTATCATGGGAAATGAGGTGTTATCCATTTCAATGATGAAGTGATAAGGAGTGAGGTGGAAAGCAAAATGCTCAATACCTCTTTTTACAGCAAGAATCTCCTTATAGTTGATGTGATAATGACATTCAGATGGACGAAATTGTCCACTAGTATGTTCACAGTAAAGACGAGCATCATTGGATTCTTCAATTAATACAACACCCCAATAATTGTCAATGGCATCTGTTTGGAGGATCCTTTGACCACCAGTGGGAATCTTTAGTGGTGGCGGATTTTGACAGGCTTGTTTCAGATGCTGGACAGCTTTTGTTTGTTCCGATGTCCAAGACGGTGGATTCTTTCGTAAGAGCTTAGATAAGCATGATGTATATGTGACCACGTGTGGGATAAACTCTCTGATATAGTTAACAATCCCGAGGAATTGTTGTATCTGTTTCACAGTGAGATGTTAATATAGAAATTGCAAGAGCTCTTTTGCAATGTGTGGACTGGGCTGATAGAATCCATCTTTAAATTGCATACCTAAGAATTCAACATCCGTCACGCCAATAGTGCTTTTCGAGGCCGAAAGCATGATTCCATACGACTGTGTAAGATCCAAGAATTTGGATAACAGGGCCTGGCGTTCCTCATGGGTCTTTGAGAACAATAAGATATCATCAATGTAGATCAATGCACTGTTGAGGATAGGTTGATAGATCTTTGTGATGGATCGTTGAAACAGTGATGGAGCGACTTTAAGTCCAAATGGCATAACAGTCCATTGGTACTATGCATTAGGAATGCAAAACGCAGTCTTGTACCTTTCATCTGGGTGAATACCCAGTTGCCAAAATCTTGCTTTCAAGTCAAACTTTGAGAAGATAACATCTTCCTTTAAATATAGTACCTGTGTACTAATGTTAGGCAATGGAAACTTATCATCTTGCAGGAATGCATTCAGAGGCTTATAATCAATCACGAGTCGTTTCTTTCCACAACGTTGCTCTGAACGTTTGTTGACATAAAATGCTTGACACGCCCAATCTGACTTTGTAGGCTCAATTAATCCTTGCTTCAAGAGAAGAGCACACTCATCTTGTGCGAGCTTCAAATCTTCAGGGTTCATCCCTGGATGAGTTGCTTTTGTGGGGTTGATATCCTCATTCTTTTTAAATGGTAGACTTATGAAAAAGTCAGCATTTTTTCACAGAGGATTTGGATGAGTAAACTGTGCATGTGATTCTAGACAGTATTCCAACAGTTTATCTCGTATGTCAGTGTATTGTGTTGAAACTGAGCTGAGTTCAAACACATTAGTAAGAGCAGTATATGGACTGAACAGGTTAAGATACCTGAGGCCTGCGGGTAGGATCTGTAAGTGTTGGGCTTTAGTGTAAACATCCATACCAATCAGAATATCTGGACCTGGAAAATTGCTTCCAAGAACATGTGTCCATACTATACACTGAGGAAATAAAATGATACCGATTCTTCTTTTTGTGATAAGCCCTATTTTAAAGGAATTACCATCTGCTGCTGTGAAATACTCGTTTCCATGAGTCAGAAGATAAGATGCTGGGCTTTATGATTGTACAGCTCGATCCAGTATCCATAAACCCAATAGCTCCGATGGGTCAATCATATCTATCCTGTTGATATATATGGATCTGAACATAAGGCTTCAGTACTTGAGTGCGATCTAACTTCTTACAGGTTTGCTGGATCATATAGATAGAGTCCTCTGACTGTAACCCTGAATAGTCATAGTCTGATTCTGTTGAAACAAAGACAACAAACTTAGTGTCCTCGTCTTCCTGAGATTGTTCCCCAATGAGATCTTCAAAGTTGTTGGCTTCATCGATAGGTAGCAGTGATTTCATATGCTCCAACAATTTGATACCCTTCTTAGTCTTATGAGGACATTCTCTAGCGAAGTGACCTTCTCTTCCACAGAGAAAACATCTGGTCGCTTTCTGTCTGTGGGAGGACTTCTTGAAGAATCTCATAAACCTCCTGGATTTGGTATTCTTATCACGATAGTCCTTGTGTTTAGGTTTATGATCATCTGTAAGTCTACGAGACTTTCTCTTAAAGTAGACTTGTCGAAGATGAGCTTTCTTCTTCCTATGACAATCACAATTCTTTTTGTCTTTGCACTTGATCTGGAGATAAGGCTTCTTGCAAGCCTGTTTTAGTACTGGACCTCCTTTCATGATATTCTTGAATAAGGCTTGTTGATCACATAACTTATCAAGAGAGGCTAATGCAAGCTGATAGATTTCTCCAAGTGAGATATTCACCATATCACGTTGTAGAGAAAATATGGTCCTTTATAACTCTAGTTGTAATTCATCCGGAAGGGATGAAATAAATGTGTAACAAAGATTAACATCGTTCCATCCATTCAGAAGATAGTACCTGTCCGTCATATGCTTGTAATGCTTCTAGATATCTCGCTTATCCAAAGAGCAACATTTCATAGAGAAATACTCCTTCCGGATCTACTTATCAATCAGTTGGAAGTTACCAATAAATTCCTTGTGAATGATTCCAAGGAGTGCTCCTGCTGTTGTGACTTGTAAATACTGAAGATGTTGATAATCGTTAATACTTTGCCACCATTCTCGCAAAGTACCAGTGAAACGAGATGTGAACTCAGACAAGATGTCTTATAGTAGATGATCAGGTCTGATCATTTGTAAATCAATCCAAGCACCAAACTCATGTAACCGATCTCTCCATTTCTTTGGTGGAAGATCATCAAATGTAAACCATGAACCAAAAGAAGGCTTTGATGTCCGGGTATCCTGTGCAGTAGGATCTACTTAAGGTGCTGGTGTAGGCCTAGGTGTGAATTGTTCAGTACCTATGGATTCTGCATCACTTGCTTCAGGATGTTCTTCAGTAAACTTAGGCATCGTCATAAGAACTTGGGAAAGTTCTAATAAATCAACGAGCTGTGCTGAGTCATCCGTTGATGGTTCAGAGATTAACGATGTAGAGGCTTCAGAGGCTCCAGAGTAATCATCTGACTGTTGTTCTGATTGATCTGTCGAACTGGTTTCTACCGCAGTTTTTGTCTCAAGAGTTGCAATGAACTCA
>JAOSBN010000003.1:32120762-32140369 GCA_027563595.1 Erythroxylum suave
ACTGTTATGCCATTTGGACTTAAAGTCGCTCCATCACTGTTTCAATGATCCATCACAAAGATCTATCAGCCTATCCTCAACAGTGCATTAATCTAAATTAATGATATCTTATTGTTCTCAAAGACCCATGAGAAACACCAGGCCCTGTTATCCAAATTCTTGGATCTTACACAGTCGTATGGAATCATACTTTCGGCCTCGAAAAGCACTATTGGCGTGACAGATATTGAATTCTTGGGTATGTAATTTAAAGATGGATTCTATTAGCCCAGTCTACACATTGCAAAAGTGCTCTTGCAATTTCCAAATGAACATCTCACAGTGAAACAGATACAACAATTTCTCGGGATTGTTAACTATATCAGAGAGTTTATCCCACATGTGGCCGCATATACATCATGCTTATTTAAGCTCTTACAGAAGAATCCACCGCCTTGGACGTCAGAATAAACAAAAGCTTTCAAGCATCTGAAACAAATCTGTCAACATCTTTTATCCCTACAGATTCTTGACACCAGACAACGTAGTCCATCTAGCACTGCTATCTTGCTAACACATCATCCACCATGGGTCTCTGTTGATTCTTACCCATGGTTTGTTCATACTTCTTCTCTCTATAAATATGTGTGCCAGCCTAGTTCTTGTTTATCTCAGGAATTGGTTAGTTTTCTACCCATGGCTAGTTCATCTTCTTTGTTTACTTTTACAAAGAGATCTTTTCCTCCTCTTATGCGACGTCCCACTGATATTTTCCAAGTCACAACTCTTTGTAAAATGAGTTTATTTTATTATTTGCATCGTACCCTTGCTGAGCATAGCTTCCCCTGTAGTCCTGTTATGTTTAACCTTAGGGCACCATACCTCCATGTGTTGACCTTATCAGATCCTTTCACAGAAAACACAATGTGGTATTTATGGGCATTATCTTCTCTTTATGCCTGTGCCATTTCCTTTTCTCCTATGGAACTTTACCAAAATCTCTGTGATCATAATAATTCAAGTTCTTTATTATGGACATTTCTTGAATGGTTTCAACCATTGGATTCATGGAAACGACAGTGTGCTATTATCATCTCTCAGCATCATCTTCGTACATCTTCTGAAAGACGACAATCTGCTAGGAGCTTTTCCATCATCCACCGTCCATATCGTGAACTATCTACTGGTGAACTCTACACTAAGCCACATGTTAAATATTATCATACATCTCTGTATTGGCCCAGATATCAGAATCGTGTCTTTTTAGCTCTTCGAGATTTTTTCAAAGAGATAAATCATTGGAATGAGACACCAGTCGTTACGACTTTTGTTGGACCCTACCCTGGAGAATTTATACTTGGTGAACCAAAAGCACCAGAAGGTGATATGCCTAGTCCTAACAGTCCTCAATATGGCACAGATGAAGTAGCCTCTGACATTGCAGGTCCTTCTCAATCAGACAATCCTGTTTTCCAAGATGCTCAGGATCCAAATCCTACGGAATCAGAATTAACTAAGTTCCTGCATGAGTTAACTCAAATTGAGCTGTTTCGTGACAAATAAAGATGGTCGTCTTGGATTCTCCTCGTGTCAGAAGCTCACCTTTTGAAGAGATTGAGACTTAAAGCAATTAGTAAATATTAAAGGTTTCTGTGCGGTCCCCACAACCGCTATTCAAGATTCCTTTTTGTCAGAACATTGCTTTAAGACTTTTGTGTAAAGTAGGTTTACTTTCACTGTTTGCTTTAGGAAAGTAGATGCTTTACTTTTGCTAAAGTAGGTTGCTTTTGTAAAAGTGTAATGATTAGATTCCCTAGGCGCTTTTACATTTCTAGCCCTGGCTTTGCCTATATAAGCAAGCCTCCTCTTCCTTTGTAAGGAGGCTTTCAATTAGAAGTTTGTATCTATCTTTCTAGTGTGATAAATGAAGTGTGTTTAAATTTAGCTCTTTCTCTTCCTTAAACCTCCAATATTATAGTGTTATACTTGATGTGGTATAGGACAAGTATGCTCTACACTCGTCTCTTCTGAGGATCTTGTGTATCGGAACGTCTATACGACAGTCTAGGACTGTTCTCTACCAAACAATTCTGCTGCATGAGATTAGAACTTAACGGGGAAAGAGGTAGTTACTGAGGGAGTAAGGTTTCTTAAGAGGAAAGATGAGAGTTTTCGCTCGTTGACGCCAAGGAGGCATGTGAGGGCACGTTTATCTCATCCATCATGCCTGGAAACTTATGATACCAGTAACTTGCAGGTCACCTTTGAGAGCGTATAATCTCCAGTAAGGTGATGTTTAAGGGATGGTTATCATACGTCTAGGACATATAGTCGTACTTTAGAGTACGTATCCCTTGATTCCCTGTGTCTCTACCTTTGCCTACACTTGTGAGATCGTATGGTTGTGTGTGATTGCTTGTGTGGGAGAGGTATGTACCCTGTGGTATCAGAGCCTCCAGGTTGATCCTTGGATGCTCCTACATCGTATGTTCGAATCCCAGAAAAACAATGTGGAAATGGGACTCAGTTATGGCTAGGGTATATAAGGGATTTGATATCCGTTACTCTTAACTTGAGTTTTGGGTAGCTCAATGCAAAAGAGGGGTGAGACTCGTTTCAATAGTATGGCAGATTTTACATTCTGCAAGGCCATTTTATTGAGTATAAGGGTAAGAGATACGGTAAGTGATGTCATTGGTAGTAAGATATTGGGAAAAGTAATAAAGTACCAATAACTTGAAATAGAAAGAGAGTTGATAATAGAAATGAAATATAAATACTTTTTTCTTTAAGATATGCACATGAATTAATAAAATTGGATTTAATGGGTAAACACAGAAGATAAACTAGATAATGTAGAGCAACACAGATAGATAATGAAGAGCTACATAAATGACCGAGACTTTGATGCCACAAATCCCTATTTTATGTATTACTAGTTATCAAACAACAAAAAGTTTGGAAATAAAGATTGCATTCACATTCCCACGCTTTATTAATGGTTACCAAATGAAGAATAACCCACTTTTTAAGAATGGACGATTAGCTTCAAGTCATTCTGATTCATCGGCATCAATTAAAATATGAAGTTTAGCTACAGCATAGTACATATACCGCTGTTGTATAGTAACTTAATTTTCAGACTTTTCCGATAAATGGCAGCCAACACACGTCCAACGCTTGAGCAGACTCATTCCAGGGCCTGAGGAATACATTCAAAATGCTTTGTTTTCAGTTTGCTTGGATTGACTTGGGCAGAGTTCAGATACAGAAATAAGAAAAGTTGTTTCTTGATTCCTTTACAGTGTTACATACCAGAAATAAATGAGAAAAAAAAATGCAGTCATGTAACAGCAAATTCTCTCATTTTCAAATCTTACTAGGGTCGAGATGTAGAAAATTACAACAGTAAGCAAACAGTAACAAATGTTGAGCACATTTCTGACGAATGATATAGAATCATGTACATTAACCTACTGAATAACAAAATCTCTGCAGCCTGATGTTTATGCAATTGTTCCAATTCTAATATCCTAAAGAACAAATCATCCACCAGTCAGTGCCACAGTAGGCAGCCAATATTAGGTTTCGACCATTGGCTCTGGGCCAGAAGTCTCCCCGCGGGGCCTGTTGGATTGCCGAACAGAGTTGAAGAGGGTGTCTTTAATAACCTGGATAAAAATTGAGGAAAAGTTAGTTTAGAATCTTAAGCCTCAAAAATGTGAAGAGCAGGAATCGATTAAAAGGACTGATCACTGACCTGTGACATTAGACCATGGACCTGCTCAACAGTAATCTTTGCACTGTCTCGAGTAATTTTAGCAAGTTGAGATTCCTCCTGCAAAGTTGCAGTTATCAAAATGTGAAGATTTGAAGCCAGGAAAAGATATGGCATCTACTACAGGGAAAAGATGAATTATCTCAAAGAAATTAAACACAGTAAACACAAGCATACCAATGAGTGCCTTTAGCAAAAAGAGGAACTAAAACAAAAGAACAATAATGCCTTAAAAGGGAAACAACTAAAATCATTTTTCCAGTTCCTACGTAATTCAATGAGCTATAAAGTTCTACTCACTGTATCTAACACCTTCATTTTACTTGCATGACACCCTAAAAGAGCATTGGATGTACTGAATGACTGTTGACAGAAAAGGACAAGTTCCTAACCAAGCCACTTAATGCCAGCTTCTTAGTATAAGCATTAAAAGTCAGTTACAGGCTAAGCTGTCAAACTTTGCCCTTACATAAACCGATATTATTAACAAGGTTAACTTCAGCAAAGCTATGAAACACAAACACACACGAGAAAATGCTACTCTACTGCTGCGACACGGCCAAAGGAATATCAATTTTAAAATTCTTCAAGAAAAATCCACACAGAACACTTCATAGGCAACTCAACATTGAATAAGAATAATGCAGTGATGTATGTACAAGGGCACAAGATTTCCAACTCTAGTTAAAAGAAACTTTAAAAAGAGTAAGTCGCAACTCTAGATCAAAGCATATACAATCATACAGAAACGTTGCACCCACCTCCTTCTTTCTTTGAGGGGCAGAAATTAGCGGCCCAAATCTAGAGTGAGCCAATTGATTCTCAGCTTGCTCCAGCTTTTCAGCTGCATAACATACATAAGATTAAATTGTCTTTATCAAAAAAGTGAAGTATAGCTTCCACCGAGTCCCAACTCTACTCTTAGATAACATTTTCAGTTCATATCCATTTCTGCCCATACTCAAGTGCACAGAGAGAGAAAGAGTGCCATACACCTCTACCAAAAAAAGATATATATATATATATATATATATTATTGAAGTCAGGATATTACCTAAGTCTGAAATTTGTCCTGCTACATAGTCCCCATTACCCAAAAGAGGTGATGATGAAAGAGTATTCACCCAATATTTGTTCCACAAAAGGTCCAAGAGGTGGCAGTCAAGAGAGGACTTAAAGTAAGTAATGTCCAAAGCGTAATACTGCAAAAAACAACAACATTAGCCATAATACTAGGGAGCACATAAATGGAGCAGCAACTCTGAATAAAATAACCTGTTTACAGTGCACACCGAAGTCTTCAATCTTATTAAGCGGAATGGTTTGATATTCAGAGACGGGATCATCTGGCGGCTTATATCCATCTGGGTACGTCCTGAATGCCCCAATCTCAACTTTCCCAGCTGATACAGTCCTTGTTGGGTCAATAACAACAGCCAAAAATGGCTCCTGAAATTGCTGGTTGAGCATTTGAGTGGAAACATCAATCCCAGAAAGCCAGCATCCATAGCCAGGATGAGAATGGTACCAGCCAACAACATTCTCCAACCGCCCAGCCTATATGTCATCATTCACTTCTCAAAAACCAAACAGTGTTTAACAAAAACTAGAAACCCTTGTTAACCAGTTACAAGTCTGTCGCAAAAAAGGAGTCAGCACGTTATCGTATCCGAATTCCTAAAGAATCTACCAACCACTAGGTGATCAGACGATCTCTCAAGTAACTAATCCAAAACATACCTTTAACTCAGAATAAACCCTAAAAGAACCACAATTTGCAAAAACTATAAATAAGAAAACAAAGCCAACAATAAATTAAAAAGAAGAACCAGTTAAACAAGAAAAATAGGATAAATAAGAACAAAACCTGCTTATTAGTCTGGGAGTAATCAACCATATACTCGTAGGCATCGGCTTGAGCATTAACCCTAGTCTCAGTGCCTTCAACGGGAAGAGCAAAAGCGTCCATGACGATGATAGCATCGCCGTCGGTCTTTCCCTGCATGAGTCCCATGACCTCGATGGTCCCGCCCGAGCGAGCGTGCACCACCATCTTCAGCAACGCGAGTGCGGAGATCTTAACGCGCCTGAAGTAGTGCGGGTCATTAGCCCAAGGCTTTTCCTGCTGGAACTTAACCTGAACCGCCTCGTCGTAGTGGAAGATGGCGTCCGACGACGAGTCAGCCGCGGTGGAGCTGGCCGTTGTCGGAGGCGTGTCGACGGTGATAATGTTGTTCTCAAGCTCCCATGTCTTTTGGGCTATTGAGGTCGAAGATGGGTAAGGATCCATTGAGCTTGATCGAGAAGCAATCACAAGATACGCAAAAGGCTTTATAGTTTATACTTGGTTTTATAGAGCTGTACCGGCATCAGCTGCTGTCGTTGTCTCCACCGTTTCCGACTCTAATTTCAAGTGAAATGTAACTTAAGCTATTACAAGGCCCATTAAGCTCAACAATAAAAAATCCAATTTTGCTTTTAAGGTGAAAATAATATTAATAATAAAAAGAGGTTAACATTTTTTACCAAAACATTTTTAAATAAATTTAATCTAAACCCTAATTATAACTTTAACATTAGAGGTTAAAATATAATAATATTAAAATTCTTTTCATTCTTTTTTTTAGTATTATTTTATTATATATAAATATATATGTAGGTTTTTTCTAATTAGAGATAAAATTACGTACTACTAAATTTTCTTAAACCGCACAAAATATAATAAACAATAACGACATCCTAATAAAAAATCCGTTCAAACAACAATATCAACAAAGTCTCAATAAGAATTCCGATAAAATGTAAAATTTGACGAGGTCTAAAAATACGCTTTCTTATGCTAATAATATCAAGATATCATACAGCCAAAATTATAGTAACGTAAGCATAACAAAAGACTCGCAAAGCATAATTACAACAGCAAATTATTGACGATTTCAATAATTCTTAGTGATAGGGGAAAGGAAACAATTGACTCCACTAGCTCAAAGTATTTTATGTGGTTAAATGGGTTGCAAACGTTGTGGACGTGAGACAATGGTACAACAAAATCCGTGGATCAAATCCTAAACCCAAGTATCAATACCTAGATCACAAACATCAAAGGATCTAATGCCCTGTTAATGGCACTATACTTGTTTCTACTTTCTGTTTCTTCGATTCTGGCTAGTTCACAGTTGTTAAATAAATACGGAGGAAGTACCAAAAACTAGCTATTTACCACGTCCCCTGGCTCTCCTATTAGATCTGCTCACTTTCCTTTCTTGTTGCTTCTCAGTTCTCCTGGCAGGATTGCTTCGTTTTGATTTTTGCTGAGGAAGGGCTTCACGTTGCATGCTAGAGCTGATTTGAGAGCCGCTGGCCCCACTGTTAATCTCATCCAAATATTGTTCTTCACTGTCATTCACAAACATAATCGGCACATCAACAGAAGCTTCACTCAAAAGCTTGCAGTTCTCCTCATCGAAAGCATTTTTTGTCATCTTTTCACCATTTGACCCGAATGGGTTGAGCCCCTCATCGTATAACCTAGAGTTTTGTAGAAATGGGATTAGTTGTATTAAGCTTAAAGAAATCTGATTTGAAATGAAAAAGGTGTGTTACCTAGATCCTGGAGAAGGGAAACCATTGGCAGGAACTGCTTCATCCCTTCCAGCAACTTCCTTTGATGTTGAACAACTTATTTCATTGAACCTTGGATCTGCGAATGCAATAAAGACCATATGTACTTGAAATTGGATATACATCAGAGAAGTTTCAATGATGATTTGATCTACTAAAGTAACACTCCATTTAGATGGACTACTAGCATATTGGTAGTTCCTTTTCTTTACGTGGTTAAACTAGGATAAGCAGTCATGCAATGGATCCTATTCATCTTGTCAGTAGTTTAATTAGACATTGGGTAGACCAACTGGAAACTGGCCTATAACACATTACTCCAAATGCAGAACAAAGCTAAATCTGCAGATATAAAAATATGTCTTATACTAACAAGTTTCTGCCACTTACCTTGATTATACTCTCCCTCCATGGAGCTCAGGGGTTGGATGTTGACGTCAGTGTTCTTGGGTCCATTAGCAGCAATAGCAGCCCTATAAGCAATGACAATCATGAAGGAAATTGTATATTAGCTTCAACGGTAGGAAAGGAAGATAGAAGTTCAAAAGGGGGAACAATAAATCACCCATCTTTCATGGAGAAGCTAACCTTTCTGATATGGCCAGCATATCTTCTGAGGGTTGAAGTGTTTGTCCAAGCTTTGACTTCCCATCTGGGACGTTTCACAAGCCAATCAGACAATTCTAATTTGATGATTAAAACAAAGAGAAACAAGTAGACATAAGCACCTTCTCTCTCCTCGGCAATCAGGACATGTCTCAGATCCTTCACAAAGATACGATAAAAACATAAGAAGCAAACTTCTGGAATAATTTTTTTTTCTTCTCACTTATTACTAATAACTGATTATCAGAGAGTAGAGTCATAACAACATAATTATGATCTAATGCCATTTTCCAATTCCATAACTTAGAATACCTCATTCTGCTGAGGATTCAAAGTAGCTGGATTTGATAAAACTGCATCATTTTGCAGTCCATGATCTTGAGCAATTTGTGACACTGAAAGCATAAAATGAGATTCCCTTTCTCAGTATTCTACATATGAGCAGGTAGGACAAGAACAGGAATCAACACTCTCAGACAAGTATAATAGGAAACCTGGTAAGTCATTAGAAGTTGCATGACTAGCCATGATTAAAGGAGCATCAATTAATTGCTCAGAATTGTTTATATCATTTTCTACGCCAGCTTCTACGTTGTCCTCCGACAACAAATGAAGGTGCCTTTTATAATCTGAAGCTGATGTAGACCAATCAATTCTTGAAGATGGTTGAGACTTGAGCAGTTCTTCAGTTGCTTTAGATCTCACTTTGCTACGTATTTCCTCCAGAATATTCCATGAACCACTAGCATGGGAATCCCTGGTAAGCTGCATTGAAGTTTCACAATGTAAATCAATCATCACAAAATGTCAGCTCTAAAGTTAAAATCCATGCTGTAACCCGTTGATGTCAACTATCAAATAAAGGAGCATACTTTTTTAATTCCTTTTCTTCCCAGTCTTGAGGTCACCACTGCATTAACATTTTAAATTTCAACCATACAACTTAGATAAGTCTTCTTTTTCTTTATCTGGTTTACAATTTTGAAAGCTAGCCCAACTACAATTGCAAAATTGTTTGTAACCCTGATGACAGGAGAAAAAGTATGAAATCAAAAGAAGCACTTTTGCATTTGGTCGCCAAATGATTATTTGGTACTTCATAATACGCAATCAAATGTGAAAAAGATTAACAAGAAACCAAATTAACTCCATAGGCATTAATTGCCAAAAGCAATTATTGAAATAAATTGTCAAAAATGCATTTCTTATTTGGTCAAAATGGCCGAGCTCATTAATGCATGCCTAGATAGTTTCCTGCTCCATACACAAACAAACGCGCGCGCGCACACGTATATATATGCATATGTGTGTGTGTGTGTGTGTGCAGACAAAAAAATCATATAAATAGACCTAGATATAAACATATGTAAGGTTTAGGCTGGACATAGAGAGAAAGGAGGGAGAAACCCATCAATTGAACCTTGGAATAAGATGCAGATTTGCCACCCAACATGTATGATGTACTATCGTTAAACAGCTGTACCCCTGTTGGTGAATCATATTTACACAAAGATGGAGACGTCCAAGGAGGACGTGATCGCATATAAGATTTGGCTACATCCACAGGTGAACCCTCCTCATTATGAGATACCTGCTCAGCAGATCAGCACATGCATTTATCAAATACAAAGCATTCCTGCCATTAAATATAATTCCGCAACTACCTTTCCATGATAACTTAGATTACATAAACCAGCTGAGATGTAATGACTAACCTTCAGCATTTCATATGAGTTACCTAGGATATAACTACGGGAGCACTAATGGAAAGGATAATAGAAACTTGTATTTAGATCATTATAAGTTAAGACACAGGCCTACAACTATATGCTCCAGAGCAACCACAAGAATAATATAGCAATAAGTTCACACGGGAGAGTAAATTGTGGGGAAAGAATTACTTACATTTACATGTGGAAGCATATCAGTATCAGAATTGCAAGTTCCACACTCTAGTCCAGACTTTGAATTTAATCCCAATTTCTTCTCTAATAGCCATTTTTGGGCCTCAATAACAGCTTCACTGTGGATATCAGGTTTATCAACATCTGGAAAAAGGCTCAGATCATCAGTCTTATTGTATTTATCAACTTCCTAACCTAAATAACACTGTAAACCATCATCTGAGGCATCTCACTTTGTCTTTCAAATGCTTTACTGCCAGAGACGGGAGAATCCACAACTCTTGACTTTATAATATGTGTTAGCCTATCACATTCCTCCCTGGTCATAGGTGAATGCTAATTAAAATTATAAATTAATCAATTGTTAATGAAAGATTTAATAAAGAGCAATCGGTAAACTTTGTAAGCAAAAGAATGGCTCCATGAGTTTTGGAAGTAGCAGATTAACAAACAAATACCAGGTGTGCATTCCAAACTAAAGCCTTGAGTAAAATACTGCTAAACGTTGAAGGTGATCCCACACAAAATTATAAGAAGTATTAATGCATGAGATAAGAGGACTAAGAAAAGGTTGCAAATAAAATATAAGAGAATGCAATTTTTATATCACCTTGAGAAGGTTTCCCTCATGAGAAGCTGTTCAATTACACGCTTTGAGTCACTCCTCCATTGTAAAACTTGGGAATCTTTCCCCAAGGAATTGACAATCTCCGGTGTCTGATTTTTCAAAATTTTTGCACAAACACAAATCAAAAGCCAAATAGATACATATGAACTTATATATCAACAGGTACAAATACAGAACTTCATAATGTAGCAGACGCATTAGTCATTTCACTTTCGTCTTGAAAACTACCAACCAATTGTTAAGAAGAGAAAACCATCAAGAAGATATGTGAGAGGTATCAATTTTTAATGGGGCGTAATTATATTGCAGATCGATGAGCACATGTATGCAGCACCGAGACAGTAACAACTAACAACAAAAAATCACCATCTATTGATGGCTTAATTTATGAACACCCCAAAAACTTGCAATTCAGTCACAGTAGTGATACATAGCAGGGAACTTGCTCAACTACCTTTTCCAAACCATTAGCACCATGAGATGAGACAGAAGCATCATTACTGACATCATCCATATCATCCTCTGCAGAAATTAAAAAATAATAGTAATGGGTGAAACGGGTCATAAACCACAAGTCTTTACGAAGTGGATAAACTGCCATTAGCAACCTAATATAGCTGATTATACAATCAAACATGTTTACTATTAGACACAAATTAGACAAGTCAATTTAAAACTCCTAAGAAAGACAAAAACACGCATCTATTTGGACACACGTCAAAAGCTTCGGGCAAGTAAAACCCTAATGGACAAATCACTAACATCAAACACTGGCAATGACTCAATACCCTGAAATAAAACAAATACTAACCTCACCAATAAGCAAATACAATTGAATCGCAAAATTCACGCGACTAAAAAGCAAGAAAAAGTATTATAACAGGCAACACTTCCTACTTACCCCTATATTTTCCTTCTCTCAATAGAAACTCATTTCGCAAATTATACGTACAAAACGAATGACTGAAACAAACAGGAAAACCATACCAGAAACCGAATCTTCATCGGAAGACGAAGAGGAGGAGGAAGACTCAGGAGCGAAGACGGAAGAGAGGACTTTTCCAGCGCCGGTAGCAATCATACGAGTAGGAGACAAAATGAGTTTGGAGAGCCAATTAGGGCTAGCAGGGCTGGAATTGGGACGCAATCGAGGAGTAGGCCGGTCGTAAGGAGTTCGGCTCAGAGCGGACCGTCGAGTTCGAACCATTTTGCCACCGGATCTTGGTTCGGGAGTGATATCCATGTTGTTGTTGGAGTCAGAGAGACACACGAATAAAAACAGAAGTTTGTAGAGAAAAAGACAGAGAGAGAACAGAGAGAAATGGCTGCGAATTTATAAGATTTGATCCATTTAATGTTGTATCGGTTATTGATAATAGGAGAATGTGGGATTTTGATCCAGAACCAAACATGCAATTAGTAAATGTTTTGTTTGTCTAATTTTATCTTCTTCTTTTCTTTTCTTTTTTAATTTTTTAAAGTTAATTTTATTTATACGGTTTAAAAAAGATATTATAACAATTAGAATTATTAAAAATAATGATAAATATTTTATAAATTAGTTAATTATTAGTTATATTTAATAATATTAAGATAATTCAGTACATATAAGGAATTTTTAATAAGTTCATATTTTAATATGACACAAAATAGTTATAACATGTAAAATGGATAATAATGATATTAAAACGATTATATTTTCAGGGTTTGAATATATACAAGGTGATTTAAACAATTTTTAATAATTGTTTATCATATATTTATTAAAAGACTTTATATTAAAGGTTTTCTTCACGTGGATCATTTGGAAACAGCTTCTCTGCTAATTTTGGATAAAACTATATATTACTATACCTTCTCAAACTCTGTATTTTAGTGAGATTTGTACTAAGTATTATTATTGTTAGTGGTGATGTTATATAGAATTAACAGAGGATTAATTTTATAATAAATAAAAAGTTTGAGTATTGTATTATTATTTTAATAATCTTAGTAATATTATAAAATTGTGCAATATTTGTAATATAAATTAATTTGATATAAGACTACATACTATTAGAACTCCTCAAATTCTACATTTTAGTAAGATTTTTACTAAGTATTATTGTTATTATTTTTGTTTTTTTTAACGGAAAAATTTGCAAGCGTTATTCTTTAGATGCGTACTGAATAAACCTTTAAATTGATGTAATGGCCTGATAATCAAGCTAACTGAGTACTCCGCATGAGGCAAGCACTGTATAATAAGCTCGATCAAGAGAGTATAAGTAGGGGATTAGATCATAAGATCACTCTATCAACTGGACTACCCCTTAAGAGACTTTGTTGTTGGTGGTGTTATATAGAATTAACCGGAGATTAATTTTATAATAAATAAAAAGTTTGAGTATTGTATTGTTATTTTGATAATCTTAAGTAATATTATAAAATTATGCAATATTCATAAATAAATATAATTTACCTATTTTATTTTTATGATTTTTGAAATTTAACTTCATATTTTAAAGTGACGTTACAATTCAATTATAAATATTGACATAAAGACTTTTAAAATTTATTGAAAGAACGATTTCCAACGGTTATTTTTATGTTTGTGTTTTATTTTATTAAAATAAAGTACTTGTGTAGTATTATAATAATATTATAAAATATAAAAGTATAATTTTAGAATTTAAACGTGACAGCACTTAGTGCAGAACCCAGTAAGAGAGCCCAAGGTCCATCATCCATGCAGGGTAAAGCAAAAGCCATTACAATGACATTGGATCGATGGACCTCGTAAGCTCCTACACAAGCAAGCCATAATAAAATATCTCACGTTCCCATTTCGACCTTTTCACCGACTATTAGCCATCGTATATCTTCTGGGCACTACCGCCTCCGCTTGCAACTTTTCGTGTATCAATTGCTACTTTTTTGGAGATTGATCAAATTTAAGAGGGAGAAGAAGAGGGCGGAGGAGGAAGAATAGAGTAGGACAATGCCGGGGCTAACGTGCAACGCATGTAACAGTGAATTTAAAGACGATGCGGAGCAGAAACTCCATTACAGGTCCGATTGGCACCGTTATAATCTCAAACGCAAGGTAACCCACTTTTACCCTTAAGACCCTTCTTGTCTTACTTGCGTATATACGCGTAGCCCTTTGTCTTTCTCTGCTATAACACGAAGTTATGAATAGGTTTTCATCAGTTTTGTATCTTGTCTTTGGTTTTGATGCAACCAAGTCGTTGATGGAATAGAGGGAAGTTTCTAGTTAAGCCAATTGCTTAATTGATAGATTTTTTTTTGTTTTTGTTTTTGTATATATTCGAATGGTTTTAAGAAAATTGGAGTTTTGAAACTTTAACCTTTAGGAATGAACTACAGTCAGTTGATAGTTTTTGTTGTTTGAAGTTTGAACCGATATATTGTCTTGTGAACGACTTGTTAATCGAGTGAAAAAGGATCTCCTAACTCGGAAATTGTAGAATTGTTGGCATATTGTTTATGTGGGTAGAGAAGAACCTGCGCAGAAACACCATTTGGCATGCCAGTGGAAAAGATCTTTAAACGTATATCCGTATATTTTGATGTTCAGAAACTCCTGAATTTGCGCTTGGGATTATATTGATGTAGAACTCAAGTATTTTATACCCAATGAGGGAACAGGATTATCCGGTTGATATATTTGATAATGGTAGAGACTAACAACAAGCATAAGCTTTCTTAGTTTGTTTGATACCAAGTTCTGCTTTTTCGTTTTAATCCAAAAATTCAGGTAGCTGGTGTTCCTGGAGTGACTGAAGCATTATTTCTAGCCAGACAGGCTGCGCTTGCTCAAGAAAAAGATAAATCTGGTGATAATCCCATGCTTTATAGCTGTGCTCTCTGTAGTAAGGGATATCGAAGTGTAAAAGCTCATGCTCAGCATCTTAAATCACGAGCTCATATAATGCGAGCTTCTCAGGAAACAAATCCTGAGGAGGCAAAGGTAACAATTAAACCACTTCCCCGCCGTGTTGTCAATAAGCATCTCCCCCAAAAGGAGGCAGATAACGAAGACAGCGAAGAGAGTGAGTGGGAAGAGGCTGATTCAGATGATGAGTTGGTTGGGGAGGCGATGAAGTCTTTGTCCGATCTAAACGTAAATGGAATGGCCTCCAATAATATGGATGAGGATGAAGATGAAGAGGATGATCTTTTGGATCCTTCTTGTTGCTTAATGTGTGATAAAGAGCATGACAGCATTGAAAGCTGTATGGTTCACATGCATAAGGAGCATGGTTTTTTCATTCCTGATATAGAGTACTTGAAGGATCCACAGGGTCTTCTTACTTATCTTGGTTTGAAGGTATATAATTGCTTGCTAGTGCAACTTGCAATCTACTTCTACTGTTGTTCCTAGAAAAGGTATTAACCAGACCTTTTTGCTTTTTCTCCAGGTGAAGAGGGATTTCATGTGTTTGTACTGCAATGAACGTTGTCATCCTTTTAGCAGCTTAGAAGCAGTTAGGAAGCATATGGCAGCAAAAAGTCATTGCAAAGTACACTACGGTGATGGAGACGAGGAGGAGGAGGCTGAATTGGAAGATTTCTATGATTATAGCTGCAGGTTACTATCATCTCTAGCATAATCTTCTTCAACCAAATAAATAAATAAACATTGACGTAATTTTCTTTGGTGGTTATAGTTATAATCCTGCTATATTTAAGTGACTGATAATTTCCTTGATTGCAGTTATGTCGACGAAAACGGGAAACAGCTAGTTGCATCAGGTGATATGAACAACACTGCAGAACTTGGGAGTGGGGGCGCTGAGCTCATTATAACCACTAGATCCGATGGTAAAATAGCATCCAAAGCACTGGGTTCCCGAGAATTTTTGCGTTATTATCGCCAAAAGCCTCGCCCATCTCCTGCAAATGGCATGGCCATCATTGCTGCTCTGGCGTCAAGGTTTGCTACAATTCAATATCTGGTAGCAATGTTGCTTTTAATCAACATACGGTAGAAGGCATATTGCCAAACCTTTTTCTTTCTTTTTTTAGGTATAGGAGCATGGGTCTGGCAACTGTGGCATCAAGAGAGCATATGGTGAGGATGAAGGTGATGAAACAAATGAATCGAACAGGTGCAGAGGCTATGCGCACCAAAATTGGCTTGAAGAATAATGTTATTAGGAACCTGCCCAAGAATGTCACACATTAGTCGGTATAGAGATAGATCTTATTTAGTATTTATTATCACATTTCATCAGAAAATTATTTCTAAGAATCTTGGAATAGTACTGTCAGAAATTTCTCCAAATTGCTTGTGCCAGCTTTCACAATTAGTTCACGTTTTGTATCAAAGTCGTACTTTTCATCGACAGCCTTTTTTCATGCTTGAAAGTAACGTGTTTCATTAATAGTTACTGAAACAAGTTTTAATTCGTAATTATTCAATCTCCAAGTACATGCCCGTCTGGTTGCGCTAAACTTCTTTCAGGTATTCTACTTCTAAAGGGGGTGAAAGACAAGTTTCACAATTTTGGTCTTTACATCTGTTTGAATCTTTTTCCAGACAGGCTTCTATTATCAGAATATGCTGTTAAGATCATTTGCCGTAAGCAATGGGTCCCAAATTAAGCAAATTAGGCAAGCCTGTATTTTATGTTATTCTTTGTACGCTTCTTCAACACCAAGTCATATTATGAGTTCATATATGCATATATAAAGGTTATAATGTCTAAAAGTGAGAGTATAAGTCCAAGCTACGCAGCAATGTCTATAAGAGAAGTATCAGTCCAAGCTAAGCAGCAATGCTAACTTATAAAGGGACTTGTAAGCTAAGAATTGAAAAACGAGGCAATTTCAGAACCTAAAATAGCAATTGCAGAAGCAGAAGACAAACTGAATCCACAGTCAAGTCACTGGTCACTTTTGAAAATCTATGACTATCTTTACAAGAAGATCCAGAGAAAAAAGCAGTCGCCATAAAGACACATGGAATGCTAACCACATGAACTCAGGTCCAACCAGCTGATTCTAAAAGCTTATATATGTTACATGTAGTCAAACAGTGGCTTTTGGATTCACATTCTGCATGCTTGTCTTGATCCTTTGCTTTGCTTCTACTAAGCACTGCCAACACCATATAAAGAATCTTAAGTATGAATATTAACATAAGCTATCAAAATATTGATAAGAGAAACAACGAAATATAACCAACTTGAATTCCTAACGGAGACAACAAATTTGAGTTAACATGCGGTAAAGCAGACCTTCTTCAAAGCCAATGCAAGAAGCCAGAGGTGATGCACTCCTTAATTGTCATGAAAGCGAGATCTCCGCCTTCGAGAACTGAGAAATGTTTTAAAACTGGAACTCAATTAAAGAGAAAACATCATAAAATGGAGATAACTACACCATAACTTTGCCAGCAGAAGTGATACAAGATAAATAGCAATTTAAGCAGGATTATGTCATAGATTCACAATTTTTGCACCTACCCGTCAGAACAAAAAATTAAAATGCTGCACAGTTGACAACCTTCAATCCCAGGAATGATAACAATGACAACACAAGTCCAATCAATGTTGTCAAGTCATGCAATAATTGGTTCCTCAAAAGCTTTACTCACGAAAATTCAAATGGAAAACTAAACTAAGGGTAACAAGCGAGCAATTAAATATTTGAAAGAGTATAATATCTCATTTTGACCTGCGATGACCAGAGCTACCCCGGGATGAAACATTTGCAAACTCATCATCAGTATCATCTAATCTATACTCAGCAAAGTCTACAGATGTTACTGAACCCTCATCAGAATTTGAATTGTCATAACTTGAACGACGACTTCCCCTTCTAGCATCAGCTACTCTTGATCTTCTTCTATTTCTCGAATTTCTCAAGTTATCAAATACCTGATATAAGATACATGAAGTCCACCAATTTCCATCATCCCCAGGAAAGTCCTCAAACTCATCTGCAGTCTCGTCATCTCCATATTCAATCACATAATCCCCCAAAACCACACCACGCGGAACTTCTGAATGTATAGTGCTCAAAACGTCAATGATCTCAGATGATTGTTGGAAATTCTCCCAGTCAAGCTGACGAGCAGGGTCAACCTTAGAAGGACGAGCATGAGGATGCTCTATTTGAGCATGTTCACGAAGTTCCAAGTAATTTCCTGCAAATGCACATTGTTCTTCCTCACAGCAGCGCTTCTTCTCATCCAAGTGTGCACGTGCCCTATCCACAACAACCCACCCAGTAACTTCACCTCTACAAAGGGGACAAGCCAGTTTACAGCTGCCTTCTGCAACTGTCTGCCGAGTATTTTGTGTAGAAGCTGCATCAGGTGTTGAGGAACATGACATACCAGATGCACTTTTGAAACGGGCTAAACAATTCGAGTGCAAATGATCTGTATCACACACAAAAGGCCTGCATCCTTTGTTGTAAGAAGAGCACTGGAGGAGTACACCATTGTGAGGGAAATCCAAACATATCGGACAAGTCACATCTTCCCAATTGACATCCAATTGGAGTTCCCCCACATTGAAACTCTTAGCCAGGAGCTGTTGCTTATAATAAGGTTCAAATGCCATAAATAAACTCCCCGATTTAAAACTTAAAAGTATCACACAAGTTCCCCTTCTCGGCTTAGGAATTCAAGTAATAAACAAAGAGCACGACAGTATTCCAAGAGACGAATCCCCTACACCAAAATCAAACAAAGCAAGGCCTGAACAAGTAAGCTTGGAAATGAAGGTATCTACAGGAGTACATCCTGGTACAGATGAAATTAGCAGAGAGGAACAAGGATAAATATACCATAAGAATTAAAAGCTCTTTACAATCATAGTTACAATCTTTGCCCATGTTAATCACATGCTCCTTCTTTGGAAGTAATCACCAAGATATGCATCTTTCATTTCATATTATTCGGCATTCAGAAAGCTCTGTTATGAACGAACTACAATTTTATCCCAAGTAGGAACGTATAACAGAATCAGGTGAACATGATTGTAATTATATACCATCAAACTACAATACAATCACTTCTCTTGTTAACATTTCTGAAAAAGAAAGGGCATAAAGTTTAATATTAGGCAAATGGAACCTAAGTTACATGAATGTTTTGAATAACATCGAATGTACAACTCCCACCAACAGATATCAACAGCCCAAAACCATGCCTACAAGGATATGCCCCAAAAGCCGCCAAAATCAAAAAACAGAATAAACAATCATCATTAAACACTTATTACTGAGAACAAAAACGCTGACTAGATTTAAATAAGAGTTTCTAAACAAAACGTCGAAGTTAACGAGTAAGTGCCAAGATTGACAACTCCAAAATCAAGGGTCAACCACAGAATCAATAGCAAACATACGTAATGGGCGAAGATGGACCGACGCAAAAACAAATCGATAAACCCAAAGAAAAGTGTCTGATCAAAATTCAACAGAAAACCCAGAAACTTAACTTGAAAAGAACCAATACCACAAGCACGAAATTCTACAACAAACGAAGACAGATAGGAAAGGATCACTGGAAAACAAAACCAAAGCAGCCATACCTGGTACTGTAGTGAATTCGGATTCCAAATCAACCCAGAAGGAGGCGGGACGAAGAAGACCAGAGAGTGGTAGAGAATGAGGAAGAGTTCGCTGTACCTACGGGACTTGGAAGTATTGAGTTTGAGTGATTGGGAAAACAAAGCTTTAGAAATTCGGTAGGGTCTCTAATTTCGTACATAAATCAAATATTCAAAATTTAAAATAGTTTAGAAAATAAAAAAAGTGAGAGAAAACAAACATTTTCTTAAAAGTTAAATGACAGAACTAACCTCCTTCGAGGGTTGACTCACACCAGATTTAAAGTACCTTTTTTGTGGTGAAGAGATATGAAATCTGATCGTCATTGGGTATATTCTCTCAAACAGAACATGTGAATTTGGTATCTTATTTTAATAGTTGCACTTATCAACGATTAAATAGCCGAATCAGCTTTATCATCCTTCCGTTAAAGCCTCGTGTATAGGATTTGCTTATTACGAAGCATTTGATTAGTATAATTTGTAGGCTATTGCGTCAATTCGAAAATTTATTCAGTATG
>JAOSBN010000003.1:32145425-32165068 GCA_027563595.1 Erythroxylum suave
TTATTTATTATCTCTTATTTTAGGCCCAATGACTTATTTATGGGCTATTCTTTTAGTTAGTAGCATGTGCTTTGTTGATTTGGATTATTTTGAGACTTATTTATTTTAATGTGTTTAGCCCGTTCCTAAAAGGACTTGGATCCAATTATGTTCAATGGGCTAGATGGTCCTAAATTCGTTAGGATTAGCCTAGTTTTCATTAAATGGGCTTGCAAACCCATTCCTATTAGGGTTAGGACTTAGTCAAGCTATTTATACCTTATCATATCTTTGTAACCCTAAATTTGGATGATGAATAAAAATTTTAGAATTGAGTTCTTCAAGTGAGGTGTGATTGTTTTCACTGTTACTTCAAGATATTGATTTGCATCGATAAGTAAGTACTTACAATGTAAATTGATTTATGATTTCTTTGGGATTGGGTCTCAAACTTATGATTTGGGGTTTGATCTAGCATGTTCTTATAATAGAAAGATTAGGGTTTTGATTCAATAGGATTGGAAGGTTTCAAGAACCTTGTTTTCTGGGGATTTCCGTATCATCTTGGTATCAAAGCTTTGGCTTAATTCTATTGAACTCATACGTATCTTTACTGTGTTTTTCCTATCTATTTTTTAAAAAGAAAAAAAAATAGTGAACAGTATCGACTTGTGAACAGTGCCCAAAAAATACAGAAAAAAGAAGTGAGCAGTAGTGAAAAAAGAAAAAAGTGAATAGTATAAAAAAACCATTGAAAAACGCGTTGAGTTGCTTATTTTAAACCTTGGGTAGATTTGAAATTTGTTATTTGAGCTCTCGAGTTTTGTTGAGTGTTACAATATATTGAGTGTCTTTTTCTAATTCTTAGTTTACCTTTTTTTGTTTGTGCCTTTCTTTGCTTCCATTACATTGAATTGGACAATCTTGCATTCATATTGTTCAATTATCAACAAAAATCATTGCATACAAATCTTTTCCATCCGTGTATTAGCATATTATTTTATTTCTATCTGTGCATTACTTTGCTTCTAGAATTGTTCTTATTTCATTTCTTGTTAGGATTTACTTGTTCTTTCCAATTAATTTGTGTTGATTGCTGTTTGCTTAGTTTTGCTGAATTGATTTCTGAAAAGTAACTTTAAAGACATCACTTGAGTGGTAAAAGGCAAGCGTGTGTGAGCTTATTTGAGGGAGTCATTGCCGTGACTTAAACACAAGGGGAGTGACATCATTTTGAGGGAAACACGTGAGGGAGTGTGTGAGGTTGTTTATTACTAACTTTGTTTTGCAGGTATATCATTTTATATACAATGTCACAGGGAGGTAGTAATGATAACAACCAAGGAGGAAATGTAAATATCTCTTTCACTTTGAGAGCTATACAGCAACAATTTGAGAGGTTCAATCTAGCCTTCATTGAGATTAGGGGACAGATGGATGAGCTCAGACGAGGGAGATCCGAGGAACCTCAAGGCAGGTGTGTAGATGTATATCGGAAACAACCACCACCTCGGCATCAATGGACACCTTATGACTGGGATGATGTTGGTTTTAACGATGCGAAGGAATATGTGGAGAGGATGCCAAGGAGGAAACGACAAGTTGAATCGATGATTAGGAGGAAAACCAGTTCTAGCTACTTGTGGGACTTGACTTGATCCATAAAGGAAGAGAAATGCAAGGATAGGTATGTGATCAGTGGGTTGAAAAGTACATTTAACACCCAAGCATCTAAGATTAAACATTCTGATATTAAATGCTTTGAGTGTTTTAGATGGGGTCATCTTGCATCACAATGTCCTACCATTAAAAGACATTGTGAATCTATGGTTTCTAATGTTGGTTGTGATGAGAAAGGTTGTGATGAGAAAGTTTGTGTTGAGTATGCTGTTGTTGGTGAAGCACCTGAAGATAGTGCTCGGGTTAAAAATCAGCATGATGAGCAAGTTGTTGTTGATGATGTACTTAATGTTATTGCTCAGGATGAGAATATAAAGTTTGATCAACTTGAACCTAAACCATGTGAGAAGGGCTCGGGTAGTGAGTTTGAAAAGAGTGTTGAGGGAAAAGAGGCCCAAAAGAAAATAGACATTGGCCCATTGGTGAGTGACTGCACATGTGAGGAAAAGAAAGTGGAATGTGCAAGAGAGAAGAGCTCAGTGAGAGAGAAAACAAGTGAAGAGAAAGAGAGAAAATTGAGCTTGTATGTTAATGGGAAAGATTTGAGAACTTGTGCAGAGAAAAGAGCACTTGATGTGATTACAAGTGGGGAGTGTTTTATTTATAAAACTAATCCTAACCATTTTTTGCCAAGTGGTTTTAAGTCTTTTTTACAGGAGATTAGTAATGTGTTCCTTGAAGAGAGGAAGAATAGGGTGTATGCAAGTCAAACCCACAAGGGATGTGAGATGGTGATCTTTGATCCTGATGGTTGGGTTTGGATGCATACGAGGAAGAAGAGGTTTCCTACCCAAACGAAATCCAAGCTGTATCTTAGAGATTCGAGGACGAATCCTTTTGAAGAGGGAGGGGGTGATATAACCAGCCTTCGCAATGAAGTTCCATGCCTTACACATCAACCTGACAAGCTACACATGCCAAGTGGTCCAATTACAATGCAACAAGCTTTAAGGCTTAAACAAGCAATGCAAGCTTTTGTTCAAGCTCAAATCACAAGTCAAGTATATGAGGAGGCCGAAACATCCATAGAGAAACACCAAGGCACACCCAAGCTTGTGACTTTATTAGAAGAGACGTTGGAAGAAGCTAGTATTTAGCCATTTATGGCCATTTTTTTAATTAATTTAGGCTTATTATTTATTATCTCTTATTTAAGGCCCAATGAATTATTTATGGGCTATTCTTTTAGTTAGTAGCATGTGCTTTGTTGGTCTGAGTTATTTTGAGACTTATTTATTTTAATGTGTTTAGCCTATTCCTAAAAGGACTTGGATTCAATTATATTCAATGGGCTAGAAGCTCCTAGATTTGTTAGGATTAGCCTAGTTTTCATTAAATGGGCTTGCAAATCCATTCCTATTAGGGTTAGGACTTAGTCAAGGTATTTATACGTTATTATATCTTTGTAACCTTAGATTTGAATGATGAATAAAAATTTCGGAATTGAGTTCTTCCAATGAGGCGTGATTGTCTTCATGGTTACTTCAAGAAATTGATTTGCATTAATAAGTAAGTACTTGCAACGTAAATTGATTTCTGATTTCTTTGGGATTGGGTCTCAAACTTATGATTTGGGGTTTGATCTAGCATGTTCTTAGAATAGAAAGACTAGGGTTTTGATTCAATATGATTAGGAGGTTTCAAGAACCTTATTTTTTTGGGGTTTCTGTATTAGACTTGACACTTGACCTGACTTTGAGAAGTTGTTTCAATAACATCACATACACGGTCATCAGAAGAGGTCTCGAGTTTTTTGATTTTGCATAGCACTATTTGGAATCCATGCGATAGAGGAATCCTTGAAATTAGAAGCGTGAAGAAAAGCCCCAAGTTGACTTTTGATCAATTTAAACCGATCCTTGTTTATTATCTGCTACAATGATCTTTTCAACACCAAAACTCCTCTTTGTGTTTGCCCCTTAGTGGTATCTGTACCAGTCTCAAAAGTGTTAGTTTATGCCCTTGAAGTCACTAGTTTGGATACAATTTGATGTATCACATTATTATTTATTAATGAAAAGACATTCTTTATTGTTATGCATTAAGTTAATTACATTTGATATTTTAATATTGAAGATGCAATTTTTGAAATTATTATTGTGTAATTAAAATTATGATGAGATTATAATTGTGAGATTCAACTTATATTTATGTATTGTCTCTAAATGTTCTTAGTTGTAGTTTCATTAAAATAGTAAAACTAGCATACATTTTCTTTCTTTCTCATGAAGAAAGCAATTGATCTTATAAATTAAGGAATAAAAATACTTAAACTAATATGTCGGTGGTGATTATTAGAGAATAAGTCACTGAACTGACCCGACTATGAGAATCCTGAATAGAATATTACTTATATGTCTATAGATTTTCTCATAATGATAGTTGTATATTTGATCTTTAGACTTGATATTACTAAAGTATCTCGTCTGGAAATTATCATATTTTGATGCTACTTATAAACTATTATATGATAATTCAATCAGTAGTAATTAGATACAATATGAACTATACGGATATAGTTGAATAAGTTAGTTAATAAAAGATTCGTCACTTTAAAGTAATTAGAAAGAATATTATGTTGTTCTTAACTAGTAGTGATTTATGGAATTTTCTAACTATAGTGAATTGACACTTGAAAAGGATGTTTTCAAATTTTAAATATAAATTAATTACTAATTAGAATCATCTCTATAAGAGTCGCTAATAATGTCTTTCTAATTAAGAGGCATTGGAGAATGATCAAGAATAAGCATTCATTATGGATGAAATGGCTTCATAGCTACTTTTTGAAAGGGAACATCATATGGTCCATATCTATAAGGTCATCCTATTCTTGGTTCCTTAATCAAATTTTAAGAAAAAGGCCAAAAGTAGCTAATGATGTTTGTAAAATTGGAAATAGTCATAATGCTTTCCTATGGCACGATAAGGACAGGCTCTGGTCCTCTTTCCTCACACCTCATTGTTGTTTCTGCTTTTTCATAGTGAGCCTACAAATCTAAGTTGGCTAGTCTTATCAATTATAATGAATGGATTTAATTTCTTGATGCAATCAGTCACCTGAAACCTTCATATCTTCCTGATCCTAACTCACATGGCTATTTTTATGGAAATGGTCTCCTATCAAAAGTTTCTCTAGCAAAATCTATAGGGAATGACTCGATCAAGATGATCCTTGGGCCAAGGTTATCTTGTGTAATATTCTCAGACCAAGTTCTGCTTTCCTACTATAGTTGCTTGTAAGGAATAGGATAGCAATAATAGATAGAATTCAATTTATCTAGAATTTGGATCAAAATTGCTATCTGTGTAGAAGAGGAACTCAAACTAGGGACCATCTATTGTTCCTATGCCCTTTTTCTAGTATTATTTGGAATAGGATTAGAAATTGCCTCTCTTAGCAAGGGACATCTAATTCACTCATCGAGGTAGCTAAGCTTCTGGTAGAAGCGCAAGCTTTCACTCCACTCTGGAAGAGGAGGGTGCTATATCTACCCAAGAGATATGGAAAGAAAGAAATCAGTGAAAGTTCCAAACACATGGAACGATCAGCCAATTTAGTGTTACAATCAATCATGCAGAGAGGGAGAGAACAATATATATGCTGGGAAATGAAACAAAATCACTAGACAAAGGATTGGAAGTCAGATACTGCAAGTCGTTAGGCCAATGTTTTCTTCTAAGCTAACAAGCAATTTTCGGCTTCAATCCTCCCATAAAGGTGCCTACTAAAGCTTGTTTAGATCATCCCTGCACTTGATTTCCCAATCTTTTGAATTCCTTCTGGTAGTCACACAAGGACCCTGTTTATATTATTTTTGACAAAGTTTCGTCAAAATCCTCACATTCAGTAGGACCAAAACAAGCCCATAGTTCCTCCATAAAGAGTTCCCATGTCAGTGTTTTTCCATCTTCCGCGAACGTGTGACGTGGCCACTGCCACCACGTGTTTGCTTCCCTATGAAGGTGATAGGAAGTAAGAGATACTTTTTCTGCAGCTATGGTTCCTTGATATTCAAAGAATTGATCCACTCGGGTGAACCGTTCTGTGGGATCGTCATCGGAATATTTAGGAAATTCAAGTTTTGTTAGCTTAGAAGAAAACATTGGCCTTCCTCCATCTCGGGATTCTTCTCTGTTAATGCGAACCTGACTGTTACGATCACCAGCACTGCTGGCTCCATCTCTACTAGGAAGCACCATCTTAGAAAATTTTGTTATTGCTACTTCAATTCACTACAGTTTTTTAGTGATACCAAGCTTATCTTACTCATATCGTTTTGAAGCAGTCCAAGGGCTGCCTCAAGATGCCGTTATGGGCCTTAAGAATAGGAACTAAGTAGTTATTTAATTTCCATTATCTTAGTAATTTTCATTTACGTTAGTAGCTTAGAATAGGATTAGTGGGTTGTTAAAATTAAGGAGCAGTACTAGTTATCTCCTAGTATTTAAATGTTTGAATTGATTGAATGAAGGCATCAGAAGTTTAATTAAAATACTTGTGGTTCATTCTCACCCTAAGTAGAATTCTTGTGGTTTAATTCTCAACCGAAGCAGAATTTTATATCTTCATTATTCTTGATCCTATAAGAACTGAAACAAAATCACTAGATAAAGGATTGGAAGTCAGATACCGTAAGTCGTTAGGACAGTCATTAGCTTCTCCAGAGTCTCCATTTATCGTCGCTGCAAGTGTAAAGGAAGATGGGTAAAATAACCATATTCGGATGAAGTTCCAATCATGATGACAGGGAAGATCTTACCGGAAGGGCACGATTTGAATCTCGGATTGATTAGAACAACCAATCCTAATTTGGAACATTTCGAAAAGCTCAGAGGATGGGGTGGGTTCGATATTTTTTTTGGGAACGAGTTGATAGCATTGTCGTTTTCGTGTGTAGCTTAGTCAGTGTGTCCAAACAATGCCGTGTTATCTCTTGCTCTTTGATGTAGACTGTAGCATCTCCAACCGTGGAGAGTATTTATTCCCCAGTAATTTTATACCCTTCTTTATTCATTAATTTAACTTTGATTTCTCAAAAAAAACTATTTATTTCTAATATTCCTAAATCCTATACAAATTAAAATAAAATTATTTAAATTCTTGGTATTCCTAGTAAGAGTCCTTATTATTCCTAATATACTTAAATACTAAAAAAACTTTAAAAATTGTCAATTTATTTTTTCAACAGGAAAATTAAATATTTACAAAGTGACTCTAAACTAATATCGTTCCACGTTATAAACAGTAATAACTTATTATAAGATTAAAAAAAGTTAAACTTTTTAATTTTTTTAATCATTTAAAATGCTTATTTAATTGTCAAATTTTTTTTAAAAAGACAATTCAATTTTAAAAACTATTTTCAAACATGTAAAAATTAATATTTAAAGAAATTGTATAATTTTTTGTAATATAATTTTTTGGTTTTTTATAGTAAATGTATTGATAATTATATATTCATAATAGGTAAAAGACATAGACCTCCTCTATAGTTTAAGAAAATTTGAAAAAAACCCATATGATTTTTAAATTCTTGAAAAAAAACTCCTATTTTCCAGTTTTCCATAAAAATCTCTTCTCTTATGAACATCAAATATGGACTAATAAGATGTCAACAATATGCTAAATTAATTCAGCTTTTAAATTTGACTTAAATTAATAATTAAGATAATTATAATTAATCATTTATTAGTGTTAGATTTAATTATTTCAGCCTGAATTTAAGAATTTGTTGAATCGTTATATAAATAACATTTAAATAGTCCACATTTGATATTCATGTTACGTGTATAGTCTAAAAGAAGGAATTTTCTGAAAATTAAAAAATTGAAAGTTTTTTTAAAGATTTTTAAATATTAGGAGTTTTCCTTTGATTTCTTCAGCCACTGGGGATGTTTATGTCTTCTATCCTTCAAAATATAATCACTTCATTATGTCTAAGAACTTATTAAATTTTCAAATATTAGTTTTTATATATTTATCAATCATATTAATAAAATATCAATATAAAAAATTTTAAATTGAACTGTTCAAATTTTTAAAAAATTTGAAAACGTAATTAAAGTTTTTAATTGAACACTATGGAATCACTGACTATATTATTACATCCTAGCTTCACTGTGCCATTAATGGCAACAAAGTTTCTGAGACTATAAGAAGTCTGTAACCTAAACCTTAGGTATAGGAAATGGTTCTTACATGAACATGGGCAGTTTGACAAGGAAATTATCAAAATTAAAAAAATTTGTACATGATCGGATTTTCCATCAGGAATGATATAAAGGTCCAAGACCTGCTGGGCACTTTTGTCTTGCCTCCTGGACAGGTCGAAGACCTGCTGGAGCAACGCACAAAGCAACTGGAAAAAAAAATCTAAAACAGATTCTTAACAGGCAAAGAATTACATTAGCTCAGAACTGTTGCAACAATGGCAGTATTGTTGAATGAACAAATTTATATACATTGGCTATTTCTCGAGTTTTACAAAACCACTCTTGGACTACTCTTTCTCTGCAGCTTATCTGTATATGACTGTTTCAACTGTTTCCTATGGTTTTATATGTCAGCTTGCTGAACTGAGAGTTCCTACAAATGGAAAACATGGTAGCAGTCTAGAATTGCCCTGATTTCTCTCTAAAACAAGTCCTGGAATGGTGTTGCTTTGCAGAAAAAGCTTCAGTCATCTGTCATATAAGATCGAGTTCGACCAGGAAAGCATGAGATCCCGAACAACTGTTGGGAAGTCTGCAAGACAAACCATAGATTGAGATTTGAACATCTAAAGAGCAAATTGGATTACACGTGACTGCATGTTAGGAGTTCCGTTCAAACTTTACCTCGTGCAACTTCAACAGCAACTGTGGGCATGTCTATTTGGTCTTCTACCAGTCTGTATACATCTAAAAGCTGTGAAGACAAATGATATCTCATTATTCAAAGGGGTAAGCTATGGAAATACAAAATCATGCAAAAAGGAGCATAAATAGCACTTTGAACGTCTTGGACAAAATGCCATTTTAGCAATAAGATGAAAGATGCTGTAAAAGAAATTAGAATTTCATCTTATTACCAACCTCTTCGATATGAAGCTTAGAATCTTCAGTCAAAGCCAATAGTAGCTGTCTACGAATTCCTTCATCAATAAAGAAAAGTCGAGCTCCATCTTTTATGGTATCTGTCAGGTCTAGCTTCCTTTCAACTTCCAACTGTCTGGACCTCTGCCTGCAGATGTGACATATGATTATGTGTATCTACGAAAGCAAAATTAGCATCATGACAGGTAAGGAGTCCATGAAAGATACATACATGTTCACTTGGAAGGCAGGATTGGTGCTCATCTTGGCCACATTTTCTTTTGCAAGAACAATAAGATTTTCGAGCCGTTTCCATTGAAAAGAACCATCCTTGAACAGAACCTGAGACCAGAAGGAGATATTGAGTTATCAGAAAATAAGAAAAATATAAGGTCAGTAAGCTTATCCTTTGATTTCAAAATAAAAAAAAGCAAACAAGAGAACAATTCTCTGGTTTCAGCAACCTAGAATGCAAAAGAAATGTGTTATTGATTATAAAGAACCATGTTAAACTAATTTTCTTGGAAGCAGAATGTCGAAGAATCAAGGTGATTGCAAGGTCACAACGCCTACCTACCTTATTCATGCAACAATGTAGCAAACAGATGACACATTCAGCAATGGCAGGCTATAAAATAGATACTATCAAATGGTAAACATACTCAGAATGCTAAAAAGAAACTATATCATATTAATTAAGGTCATAATGATAATAATCAATTGCTACACATTTTAGGCACGACACGCTGTCTAAACAAGAACAGCAAGTAAATTAACCTGTATGAGGCGCTCCCGAAGGGCTGGATTTGGATCTGTTAGGAGACGCTTTGCCACATAAGGGTAGGCAACCTGTTAAATATTACATGATAATAATGATTAGGCAAAAAGAGAATCCAAGCTTTTAAGAGTCTATAGAGAACAACAATGCATAAAACATTGTTTGCCAGTAATTATAAATTGTTTTCAACAAAGTCCAATCTTCGAAAATTCTTAGAAGATTGTTTTCAACAATGTCAAATCTTAGAAAATCCTTAGAAGTTAACTAGTTAGCTTTGATGCCCACGGATATGTTGCCTACAGTGAACATTTTCAACTTCTTTTGCCAATTAGCACCATTACCAAAAGAAAATCCTGGAAGGAGAATGAAAGATATTTCACCTCAAGAAATTTAAAATCTGGCTTCAGCGTGAAACAGATGCCTTCTTGGGTCAATAGAGAGCGAATAACGAGGGAAAATCTCTCTGGTATACGGATAGGATAATTATAAACCAATTGGTTAAACTTCCCTGCAACACAAAAACCCATATTTTAACTTTGGTTGCCAGATGAAAGACAGACTGAACTTATGCAACATATTGAATCTTCGCGTTAACTCAGATACTTGATAGTGAAACAGTTCTTGCAACTTGAATTTAGAGAAATGCATTATTCTGAGTTTCCATCTAGCTGAAAGCAAAAATCTCTCGTTGCACAATCCAACTAAAATGATGCAATAAAAGATACATAGAACATGCATCAAAATCTAAACATGCATCAAAATCTAAAGAAATTTTTTCTTTTTTTTTGAAAAATTTGAATATCTAAAGAAGAGTATTGCCACTGTTCAGGAAAGAAAAAACATATATTAAATTTCTTCAGAAAAATAGGGTAGGTCCATGACTAGCAATTAAAAGATAGCTCAGCAATTAGTGATTTTACAGTTAAATCGTTATTCACTTAAAGTGATCATGCAACAGAAAAATAAGGTCTCTTTTTATACCTAACAACAAAATTTGCTCAAACATAACTTGTGGAATATAAGATACCTGTAACAATTCTGAAGTTAAAATCAGAAAGCCCTTTTCCAACTGAATTCTGCCAAATTGCTTCTAAAGCTGGGATAATTGGAGATACATCAGTTCCACTAGCCAAGAAACCAAGCCTAGTGAAATCATTCGCCATCTCAGCATAGTCCTCATTGACAGCATGCACGACAGCATCAATCAATATCTGTTTATTTAGCTGAAACATGGTACAAAAATAATGTTAGAAATATCCACTTAGTAGAACGATAATCCTCCATGTTCATGAATGAAGTTTTTAATTTTATGACTCTAAAAGGAAATTATCTTCTGCCAGGAAAATATATTTGTGATCTACCTTGAGAAAATGTTATGGCATTTCTTTTAAGCAATAAAGCTAGCAAGAAATTAGGCCCTACCTTTTAGATAATTTTAAAGTACATCTTAAAAGATTTAAACTACCTGACTAAGCACAGCAACATTCCCAAAGTCCACGTAGGCAATACGACCATCGCGCAATGCAAATATGTTTCCAGGATGTGGATCCCCGTGAAACAATCCGAACTCTAACAATTGTCGCAAAGCAGCACTCACTCCAACTGTAAGAAATCCTTCTACATCGATGCCAGCCTCCTTGATAGCCTGCATGACATCAAGCACAATATTACTGCTTTTCAAAGAAAATCAATGAAATGAGTCCATAGGATGATCATGGTTTGATCATGATATTCAAACCTGCGGGTCAGTGCATCGAATGCCATCTATCCATTCCATCACTAAAACACGAGAACCAGACAGATTTTTGTAAACTTGAGGAATTTTGACAGTTGGATCAGACTTGAAGTTTTCCAGGAAGTCTTCCAAGTTGCGAGCTTCCTAAATTAGACAAATAAGACCTTGACTAAAAGTAGTAGCAACAAGCCTAAAGGTACAACTGTTTCTTCGGGTGAAGAAAGCACAAATATCATTGTAGTAGTGATCATGATGTCAGAAATTCTGGTATGAGATGCAGGCACAGATATCAATTTTGATTCTTAAGAGCATGACTAAGAGTTATTTGGAAAAAATAGAGAACAGCTGTGCAAATACCAAGGTGTAATCAAGCTCCTCCAAAAGCTTTTCACCAAATTCATCAACTATCAGCTCAGCATTGCATCCCAGCTTTTGCAAACTAATTCCATTCAAGAAGGAAGCAAGAGTTCTGAAAAGAAAAAGATCCCGATAGATTATAGGCTCTATTCCAGGCCTCAGTACCTGCAAATATATAAATTCAAAATTGAAATTTGGAAAATTACTTAATCTCACAACATTTCTGGAAAGATCAAGTGCTTGGAACACAAAGTTCCCCTGTTGACCTAAAGAAAAAACTATCTGCCCAGATTTTGCAGCCATATAAACAGGAAACAGCCAGCATGGTAGCAAAGCTACCATTTGCTAGCAGAATTAAGAAAATTATCAATAGATTCAACTACCACTTTCAATGTTTGCAGTTCACTATAACTAAACTTGAAATTTTGAACCAAACTGAAACAAAGTCTCCAGAATCATTTAAGTATTCCATTGCCCAAGAGAGAAAAAGCTGCAACTGTTATCTCTTGGTGATTGTAAAAATACAAATGCTAAGAGAAGGGCCACTCAATAAACCTTAGACAACCTTAATTGCAACATCCTCGCCTGTATCCTTTAGAGTAGCTCGATAAACTTGACCTAAGCTTGCAGCTGCTATAGTTCGACATGAGATTTTACTGAATACAGCTTCCAGGGGTTGGCCTAACTCTTCTTCGATGATGCTGAATGCAACCTGTCAACATAGTTATGGGTTTGAAAACGATTAGACCCAAACAAAGTTTGAGAAAACAGGATCCAAGAAGAAGATGTCCTTGCCTGATTGGGAAAAGAAGGCACGTCATCTTGAAGAATGCAAAGCTCATTCATATAATCTTCCCTGATGATATCAGGTCTGTTCGCAAGAACCTAGTTATCAAACAAAAAATCCACTGAATTTTTTCAATTTTCACTATTAAAAACAGGATTACAAATTCATATATCCACAATTAAATCCAATCCCTGGCACATCTTAGCAATTTGTCGGAGCTTAAATCAAACCTGGCCAGCTTTGATAAAAGAAGGTCCCAAGTCGCACAAGAGATTTCTGAGCTGACGAGCACGATATGGAACAACCTCTTCGTCTCTTCCAACCAAGAAATCATACATCAAATTTGACCAGTACAGTCCCAAGTTCCACACTATTTCCACTCCACGTGAAATTAACGACAATATTGCCCCTCTCGACTCCAGTACCTTACTCTTCACCTATTGTTCATCACACAAAATGAAAATTCACTAAACTTGAACTCGGAAGAGTTCATGATAGCTCCTACAAAAATTTGATAGAATTAATCTCATGTCCTTACTGTCTCTGGAGAGTACTTCCGAAACGGCACACACACGCCGCGTTCGATATCGAGCAGTTCCAGAGCACTGCTTGACTTTCCTAACTGTAGAACATTACCGTTAGTCCCACTCGTAGCCGTAGTCCTCCTGCTAGAAACAGCTCCATTTCTGGAGCTCTCGGCTCCCGAGACCGCAGCAAGACTCAAGACTTGAGTTGGCGAAAACCCTTTAAGCCTCAAGATCCCGGAGCGTGAAATTCTAGTACGGGAGTGTGAGGTTTTGCGGTGCGGAGAAGGAGTGTTGATGCAATTGGGATGAACCAAGTCCATGTCGAGAGACGGTAAGTGGAGTTTGGCGAGGATGGGAAGTGGCGATAATGGGAATTAATCATGAAAATCAAATGACCACCACAAAAAAGAAAAAGAAAATCAAATTCGTGGATAAATTTGATGGATGAATAATGAAGAAGCAGGTTCTGCCGTCCTGGCCACGAAATTTAAGTAAACAGCTTGATAGGGATGGGGCTTGAGCCTAAGAAGAGGCGGATGTTGCGTGGTACTAAGCTAAACAACGAAAGATGAGACTTTGAGAGTACATAGAAATCAGACATGTTCTGTCTACATTTGGATGGTAGTGAGTGGGGATATTCCACGTAGATACATAATGCTTGGTGCTAGTACAAATTATGGTAAAAGAGATAGAGTCCCTTTATATGTATATATTTAATATAAATATCTCATTAATGTGATATTTAAATCTTTTAAATTCAATCAATTAAATTAGATTTAAATTAATGTTAATAACATCTTATTAATTTATATATGATGTTTATAGTACGCATATTTCATCGTTATGTTTTAATGGAATTTTAAAATTTTATAATAACTTATCAATTTAAATACAATTGAATCATTTGAATTTAAAAACTGAGTTAAATTATAATATTAACAATATTTGATTAACTTATATCTATAAATTATTAAGATGAGGCGTATTTAATTAATTCAATTCTGATTTAAAAGTTTTGCTCTAATAATATTTAAATACCACTTGATTATTCTATTTTTATGTTATATGTTTTTTTTATCTAAGAGATTTTACTAAAAAATTGAAAATTAAAAGAACACTTTGAGAATTTTAAAAATTAAATTTGTTAAATTATAAAAGAGATTTGTGTATTTTATACTATAAATGAGTTATATTTTGCCAACAATTATACTTTAAATTATTAATGTGATCATGAAAATATTTGTTCCTAATCCATAAAAGGTTGGTGGAGTAATAAGAGGAAAGTTGCTGGAGACTATTTATAGGGAAGGATCTTAACAAATCATAGATCGAACTGAAAATTAGATGCTATTGACTAACTTTGTACTGACTAAGTTCACGAGTTGGAGATAAGTGGAATTGAATTTAATTTAATTTGAAAGATTAAATTCAAAAGTCTTTGCAGGAAGATATAAAAAAAAGCTAATACAGTTTGATTTCTTAACTCATTTAGTAGTCCTTCTAAAGTTCACTTCTGTCTCATACTACGAGTGAAAGAAAAAATATAAAGACTACCATTAAAATAACTCAAGCGACACTTACTATATCCATGAGAATTATGTCTTCTATATCCATGAATATGATTGAATTGTTATTGTTTATTAATGATTACTGTTCACTAATACTAATAGTACTAATATACTCTTTGCAGGTTTGATTCATCTAGACATTCTAGGTTTATAGCAAGCGAGCCTCTCTTCGAATCGACCAAGTATTGCAATGTCTACATTTGGTGGTGCAACCCTGCCATTTCCTCAAGGCAACTTTCTTCGTGGACATTCAGTTGATTTGGGGAAGGTAGTTCACGAGAGGACTTCCCTTTAGTATGATTAGCTCTACTGGGATTGAAAATTAATTAGTAAAGGTTATTATCCGGTTCTCAGCTTCTTTGGTATTATCTGTTTGAATATTAGTGTTTCTGTTATTGAGTGGTGTAGGATTGCTCCTCCTTAGTTCAGCTACCCTCAGTGTTTTGTACTGTGGCTAGTAGCTTTGTAATAGCTAGTTCTGCCTTCCGAGGCACTTGGGCGTGAACTTAATGTACATACATTTGTTTCATTTATAAATTTTATGAATTATCAAAAAAGAAAGTACTAATATACTAATAATAATAAAAAATATATCGATTTTTTTAAATAAATATTGGATTGCTTGTATTTTCTAAATAGATGGTTTTTTGTAGCTGAAATAAGTGATTTACGTGATGCTATATATATTTCTAATAAATATATTATTCTAAAAATATTTAAATTCAAACTTAAAATATTTTAATTTAGTAAAGAATTAATTTAGTAAAGAATTTATTAACTTAATGATCCTAACACATTTTGTAACAAAGTAGTTGAAACTTAAAAATTATAATCCTATCTTAATTTTGTTCATATACTTATATTGCTATAGTAATTGTGAGTATTTTTTATGTATAAAATGATTGAATGAATATTAAAAATATTAAAATTAATTTTTTTGTTACTATATATTAAATGTTAAAGTCTAAGGTTAAATTTTAAAGGCTAAAAAATACATCTTTTATATTAAAAATAGGGATGACAATAGGTTCGAACTTGTTATAAAGTTAACAAATTAGGTTCAGATAATTCGGCCTTGCCTAATGTTCAAACTTTGTATTTCAAATTTAAAAAATAATAAGGTGAGCTTTAGCCGAGCTACCTCTGGCCTGATCGGGTCAGAGTTTAAGCCCTTGCTTAGATTCAAGCATACCTCGGCCATGGCCACCTTTAGGGGTTAGATAGGGCCTACTTAAAAATTAAAAAGGTAAGACCATATCGCAAGATTCGCATATAAATTGCAAAAATCAAGATAATCCTAAAAGGCATTTCGCCTTCAATTGTTTCGAGAGTTTCATAATAAAAGTCGAATGGAAGTATGGAACCACTTCATTAAAGGACTATGTACGAAGACCAAACTCTAAACATTCTAATGAACTCCAATAAGTGAAAGAGGTGATGGACCTCAGGCCCATTCCATTATGCAACAAAACTCTAACCAAAGCCTTTATAAGATTACTCATCTTGACGGACCAAATGACAAAAGTTTGCTAATGCTGGTCATTCACGCGTGTTTCGTGCAGTAACTCGTGTGTAAAAAAATAAATAAAAATAAAAATTGAAATATACCAAGGAGTTTCAGTAGAAAACTCGTATACTTAAATCAAAAAAACCAACAAGTAATATATATATATATATATATGATAATATCATAAATGACTGATATCTATCGGACAAAAGTTGGAATTGTTTCCATTTTGCATATGAATTTTGATAAGGAAATTCTTAATAAAGCATAGATTAATAGATTTTGGTTAATTTAGTGAGCCTATAGATTATAGGGGGAAAAAAACTAGACACAACTCCAACTTATATATAACAATAACGACATCCAATGAGATTCCTACTGAAATGCAAGGTTTGGAGAGGTCCCATAGTACATAATTTTATCTCTACATGATAGAGAGACTATTTATGAAAGACTCACATACAATGCAAATTAATAACAATACAAAATATCAATAAATACATATAACTAAACATAAAATTATATAATACAATACATATAGAACATACTAAAGATTATTAGTACAAGATAAAATACTAAATAAAAACACGAACTAAGATAAAAAGAAACAAGCATAAGAATAAATCACATCAATCATTACAATAAAGTAAATAAAGTAAGTAAGAAACTACTTAAACTATATAAAAAAAGGAGGGAAGTATTACTTAAATCAAAATATTAACGTTATCTATAAAACAAATGACTAGAAGGAAAAAGTTTAGCGGACTTAAGAGAACAATAAGACCTCGCTACATGGGATCTTTTATTTGTATCTTAATACACCAAAGTTTTCTACTGCGGGTTATGTTTTTGGTAAGTTTTAGTAAAATCATGTCATTCTTGATCACTTTACTCTAATTCTTCTTATATATGCCCAAATTTAGACATCTAAAAGCTTAACAAAAAGATAATGGAAGGAAAGTCATTATTTAATTACTAACATTTAGATTTGATTATCTTAATCTCTAATATATAAATTTTGATTTTATTTAAATGAATAGATTTCAAGCCAATATAATATTGTATTTACAAAATGATATTGTTTAATGTTAAGACATATTCATTGTACATATCTCTGTATTTACTATATATATAATTCCGTAATCTTTTGTAATCTTAAGTTTTCATATGTTACTTACTTTGTAACTTTGCACGACTATTTAAGGCCTTGATAGTTAATGAAATACTCAAGTTAAATCTTCCCAAAGCTTGACATGATATTAAAGCATTTTCCTAGAAAACCCTAATATTCTTAACTGTCCTCCATTGCAATTATCGACGCCTTTCTACTGCCTAACAACCACCTCTAGCGCGAAGTCATTCATGGCCAACAACGGTGAACAAAGCAAAACCCTTAAGGTCTTAGACCCTATTTATCATTTTTTGTTCACTCCTTAGATAATTTGGGTCTTCTTTTGACGAACATGGTCTTGCGAGGTGAATCAAAATACAATAATTGGTCAAAGGCAACGAAGAATGGTTTGAAGGCCAAGAACAAATTGGCCTTCATAAACTTCTAGATCCAAAAGTTGTTGAAAAATGATTTGGAAGAGGCCTACGTTTGGGAGGTTTGTAACTTCATGACTAATGGATGGATACATAATACTTTTGACTTACAACTCCCATCATGTATTCCTTATTTTAAGACAATAAAGGAATTGTGGGATGATCTAGTAGAACGTTATGCTGTTGAAAACATTCCCTGTCAATATTAGTTGAAATCAAGCCTTCCTACCGTCAAGGCACAAGGGGCATCCATTGGAACATATTACATTAAACTCAAAGGAGTGTGAGACGAACTGGATAGTAGTCGGTCAATCCTGGTGTGTGAGGGTGGTGACAAGTGTATGATGCTGAAATTTATGACTGAAAAAATAAAAAAAGATCAAGTGTATCAATTTCTCATGGGCTTACACGACTAAAGGCATGGGAATTTGATGAGAAGTCAAATTCTGAACACCTCACCATCACCTTCAATCAATCGTGTTTATTCCATGACATCACAAAAGCAATCACACAAAGCGATTATTCGCTCCTGGGAAGTGAAGAGCTCTCTAGTAAGGGTGAACCCCCCTCGCACTTACTTAATTGATAGCGAATCGTCGTGCCACATGATTGGTTATCTTGATGTATTGACAAAAGTTGAGAATATTGTTCCCACGGAATCCAAATTTCTGTTGTTAAAAAAGGTCACGTGTCTTTGGGTCCCAATTTGGTTGTCCACAATGTGTTATATGTGCCTAAATTAAATTACAATTTACTTTATGTGGCACAATTAATTTATAGGAAAAATCATGTAGCAATCTTCACTGATGAATTTTATGTGATACAAGACCTTCCATCTATGACTTAGATTAGACTGGGTAAGCAACGAGATTCAGTGTATATGTACAATTCTCTTTTAAGTACTATTTTTGTTGTTAAGTCTAAGAAGATTGTGGAGTTATGACATAAACGACTAGGTCACCCATCAAGTAGGAATTTATCTTTATCATCTATTATGGGTAGTTATAGTGGTAGTAAGGATAAATTTTGGAAGCTTATGATATTTGTTTCCATGCAAAACAAACTCAAAGTGTGTTTGCTATCAGTGATTATAAAAGTTATGCCTGTTTTGATTTGGTTCACTGTGACATATGGGGTCCATATAGTGAGTCTTTTTTGATAGGTATATATTATTTCTTAACCATTGTTGATGATTTTGGTAGGGCTGTTTGGGTATTTGATGGTGGAGAAAAGTGAAACAATTAAACTTGCATTTTTTTTTTACCATTGTGGAAACTCAATTTCAAAAAATTGTAAAGATTTTCACACTAATAATGATACATAATTTTGCGAAAGGGTTTTAATGAAATTATATGAGGACACTAATAATGATACATAATTTTGTGAAAGGGTTTTAATGAAATTATATGAGGATTTGGGGATCTTATATCAGATATCATGTGTCGATACACACCTCAACAAAATCGTAAGGTTGACCGAAAACATAGGCATGTATTGAATGTAGGAGGCAATCTAAGGTTTCAATCTAAACTTCCAACAAAGTTTGGGGAGAATGTGTCCTTAACCTCTGCATACTTGATAAACTGCAATCATACTCCCTAACTTGATGGCACTACACCCCATGAAAAGCTTTTTCACACTATTCCTCGTTATGATCATCTGCGAGTTTTTGGTTGCCTTTGTTATGTCCATCCTAGGCCAAAACCTACAGATAAATTTGCATCATGAAGTAGAAAATGTAGGTTCTTGGGATATCCTCATAATAAGAAAGGATGATGTTTATTTGACTTGGAATCAGGTGACGTTTTTATTTCTTAAGATTTCGTTTTGTTGAGGATGTCTTTCCTTACTTCGAGCCAATGCAACCATCATCCTCCCACACCAATCCGTTACCCTCTTTCTTCCCATCCTATGACGATGCTACACCTATTGCCTGCAATGCATCACAACCCTCCCCATCTGTCTAGTCACAATATGAGCCTTCACTGTTAGTTCCAGCCTCAATGGGCAATAGTGTTGGGTCCCAATTTTAGGATTTTATTTTTATTTTATTTTATTAAATTATCTAGTATGAAAATAAATTAGAATTTATGAATTAGGAAT